>JAAOAR010000347.1:0-50392 GCA_013395995.1 Fusarium pseudoanthophilum | reverse complement strand
CGCACTAGAACTACCATAATAATAAATATCATGAAGAGCTCCATTATTATACTTATAATGATAGGGTTTAGGAGCAGCGCCACGAGCAGGATTTTGACTTTGAAGCTACTCCAGGAAAGATAACTTCCATTGCTTCGGAGTGTACCATGACCGAGACCAAATGCCAGATCAATAGAGTTTACTCGATTGGCTAAAAGGGCTAAAAGAAAGTCCTGATGAGCTCAACACTGATGGTGATTCTTGGGACAGAGCAATGCTAGGTTCTCTCTGCCGGAATAAGCTCACAACCACAAGTCTCAACTGCAAATAACACTTCTAGAGCAATGCTACCAATTAGGATGAGGACCTCAGCCTTCAAAACGTGGTCCAGTAACAATCGAACCCGAAGTATCTATCTTGGCAAGCGAGCAGAGGTGCAAATGCAAGCGGCAAGTAGCCAGCAATCTCAAAACATCTGTACACACTCAGCTAATCAGACAAAGTGTCTTAATCTAACGGCACAGCGCGATAGTGCTTTGAACCTCAAAAACCGAAGCAGCACTTCGAGACAGCTCCGACATGAGAGCTATAGCATGGGCCACCCTCGCATTTCTGCCAGCGACGTTTGTAGTCCTAATACTTGGACATGCCTTAAATCGTTGATGCTTCTGGCTTATCTGATAAGACTTTCTTCAATACCTCCTTCTTCAGCTTTGAGCAATCAGGTCGGCATGTGTCGAGTTGGATTTGGCTGTATTGTGTTGTGACTGGCATCTTCATTGTTGGTGTTCATCTGGGTTGGGCGCTGTGGATGAAGAAGGAGAGAAGAATTTGAGGGCTGAAGTAGAGTTGTTAACTACAGGTACTTAGATAAGTTATGTTAGAAATTGGACTCTTTGCCGCTCGGGAATGAGCTAGCCGGGCTGATCCGTTCATCGCGCAGCACTACCTTTGACGATCCTACCATTCTCATTGCCCTTCGCCAAGTTCAGCTCTACCCACAGCTCTGTGCTGGCTAGTCTGGGTCGGTAGCTCTGCAGATTCCCTGTTCAATGACCAATCGGACAGCTCGAATGTAACTAGTGTCGTAGATCCCCAGGTGTCTTCAGCTTGTGACGTTGGCGGCTGGTGCTACACTTACTGGTTGGCCTCGCTACAGCCTATGTCTTAGTCTAATGCATGTGAAATTCCCAAAAGATGGATATTGTGAGACACTTGATTCCAAGAATGGTTGAGCTTTGACCTCAGAGGTTTGTGATTACTCTTGTCCTTCGTCATATTGGCTGAACTTTGAAGCTGATGTTTTGTCACTAGGGCAGCAAGCCGGGTTATCGGGCTGGACACCTCTCACTGCTTGTAGATCCTAGGCGGCAGGGCAGGGTTTGATTTCTCTGGTTGTTTATGAAAGTTTTACTTTGCGTCATAATTGCAAATAAGCGTCCTTGTGAGACTCAGACACCCTGCAGGTATAAGAAGTCCTCTGCACTGCCAGTGTACTTTTCTGCCTTCTATTGCCAAATTTCCTCGGGTGTTAATAGACATACCCCACCATTATGGGTGAAGCAATTCCTCCCGAAGATGGAACATACGGTATCAAAGGTCTTCCTCGGCCACCGAATGCCATGAGATACCCTGGAGAAATCCCACACGTGGATGGCCTTCCAGTCCGCAAGGAAATATCATCTCTTGCCAACTCAGACGACCCAAGGGAGAGGAAACAGTGGACGTTATTCGTACTAGCCTTGGAGCGCTTCAAGGCTATGCCTGTCGATGACAAGCTCTCCTACTTCCAAATTGCCGGAATAGTAAGTCCAATTGTCCCGATAGCTTGGTCCTTTTCTGAACTTTGGTCAGCACGGGTATCCAGAGGTTGCTTGGGACGGAGCGCCAGAACCAAAACATGCGCCGGATAAGAAGACTAAACAGGCTGGTGATCAGCCTTTCGGCGGATACTGTAATCACAACAGCCTGAACTTTCCTGCATGGCATAGACCGTATATGCTTCTCTTCGAGGTAAAGTTTGGTCTTGAACACAATTGATTCAGTTCTGACACCAATAGCAACGTATTTGGGAAAATATGAAGCTAATTATCAACTACTGGACGAGCGAGTATGGGTTGCCAATCTCCGAGGCAGACGAATGGTACACAGCAGCGAAGCACTGGCGGATGCCATACTGGGACTGGGCTAGGCGACAACTGTACCACGAAGACTTGGTTTGCCCACCTGTTCTTACGCAAGGAGCCGTCCGAATCTACCCACCTACTACGATAAAGAACCAGTTTCCATCAAGCGGTCTCTACCCCAACCCGTTGTTGGGTTTCGAGAACCCAGAGAAAGACCCAAAGACGGGGAAACCGTTACCCTTCGGCAGCATGCCCGGGAAAAAGTCAAAATGGAATATCAAGGATAACCCAGTATTGCATGACGGACTCCCGCTCAGGAAGGATTGCGATTGGGCTCCAGTGAGTCGATCAACCCGACCAGGTTGAGAGTTGCTGACAGGCGCTTAGTGGAGCAAAACGTCTAGTACCAGCCGCTATGGGATCTTCAGAAGAAAAGACATCTCCGGAGAAGAGAGGGACCCAACTAATTATTTTACCGGTCTGCATGGAGTAAGGAACTGTTGGCAAGCAAACGTGAACCTCTCGAAGGCTCATGAGGATGGTCCGGATGGCAAGCCCAGATGGAGCACAATGGAGCAGCATTCCAAAGACTATACATGGAACCCTGGGAGTCTTTCAGATGCCGTCAATCGGATGTTCTCCGAGGGCTATAACTCGAACTGGGGACAGTTTGCTTCGACGAAGTGGATTGCTGAAGGCAAAGGGTGTCCGAAGACAGGATATATATCCTTGGAGTATATCCACAACAATGTCCACGTAAGACGGCAATCGAATATGAGGATTTAGCTGACTTGAGCGGAAGAACTTGGCAGGAGGGAGTGACTATGCAACCGGGATGGGACACATGAGCGACGTGCCAGTAGCAGCGTTTGATCCCATCTTTTGGCTTCACCATGTGTCCGTACATTACCTAGAATGGCTGCGTAACTTGACTGATACAAAGTAGGCAGATAGACCGCTTGTTGGCTATATGGCAATGTCTCAACCCCAGGCTATGGTTTGATAACGAACAATCGGGGGGTTTTAATGCCGCGGGCTCGACAGCTTCGAGTGTCTCCGACGACATGGAAACAGACCCTCTTGAACCGTTTCACAGGAAAGATAACGATCCCGAAAAGGAAGTCTGGACAGCGCAAGCGTGTCGGGATTGGACAGAGTTGAACTATCAGTATGACGACCTTGCGGAGGTAGCTGAAAGAACGATACGGAAGCATGGCCGATTCATACCGGGGGAGTTCCAGCGAGAGCTTCGATCGCATATCGACACGATCTACCCAGGCACAGGGCAAGTCATTGAATCGATGGATAGGTCATGTACTATTCCCAACGCAATACGACCAAGCCATGGTCAGAAAGGATCTTGGAAGGATTATATCATCAACGTGGTGTATGACCGATACGCCCTCGACGGCTTGTCTTACACAATCCAATTCTTCTTAGGTGGAGCACCAGGCAAAGACACGAGTTTTGAAAAGCGCAACTACATTGGTCATGTGTACTCCTTTGGTGGTAGACAGAGCTCATCCGAGGGCTCTTGCAACAACTGCAAGAAACAAGCTGCAGCACAAGTCCTCTCATGTGCTCAGGTCCCGCTGACGATTCATCTCCTTCACCACAACATTTCCAACCACTCCACCAAGAACTCTGGTGAGATTGAAGAGTATCTGAGACTTCATCTTCAATGGAGAGTCATCAAGTATGGCGGTGAAGTTATTTCTGAAGAAGCATTCAACAAGAACTTCTCCAAGCTCCAAATATCGGTCTTGCGCGGTACAGGTCGAATCAAGTCGGGGAATACACAAAGCGCGGGTTCGGTCTCTTCTTTGTACAGCGACTACGTTCCATTACCTGAAATTACTGATGTAAAACCCGGTGGCTTGCAGCGCGACAAAGCCTCCGAGAACAGCGAGCCATTCGTTTTGCAGAACAAGAGCGTTGTACAACTGCTGCGACCGAATCTCTCAAAACCGAAGTAGGTTATCTGTGCGTTTAGACTTTTGAATGTTCACTGACAGATTTGGGTAGACTCATGGCAGCAAAGCTCCAAAGACGTGGAACAAAAACTTGTGGACAAGAGGCCGAGGCATCGAAATTTTCGCCCTTCCAGTCCAAAGTTCGGTAGTTGTTGGAAACAAAGATTTAAGGTTACGCAGGATCCTGGTATGCCGACGGTTCCGAGATCACTGACTAGGATCAGCCGGGAGATTTCGTCGGGAGCTGGCCGCCTGGAGTAGAAAGAATGTTTTTGTCTTCTTCAACATGTTCTGACACAAGAATATTACGATACATTTGTTGCAATACTCTGTTCACGCGAACTCAAATGCCTGCTATTGGTAACTACAGTACCATCGGATGTCGCCTCAGCTTACGGCCCCTCGGGATCCCAAATAACCTTTTTTCGTAACTTGCAAGGGGTATTTGTGCCGCAGATCCCTCTCATCTAACTTAGTTACGAATACGATGGGTCTTGATCTACGCCCGCTAGAACAAGTGCTTACTGCCGACGTATGAGAACCGACATTGGCGCCAATGTCTGACATGGCAATTGGGCGAAATTAATGATCATCCGTGCCGTCCACTGGGCGTAAGATTTCCGTGTCTCAGGCGGGCATCGGGGAAATTAACGTTTCGTGGGATCCTAATAAAGAGAATGAGCTGGCCAACTTCTCTCCCTCTAACAGTTTTCTCTGCTTATCCCTCAGTGTCATCAGATTCAATATGGACAACCAAGAAAAGACCGTCGACTCGTCGTCGCAGAGCGAGAAGGACACTTCACCGAAAATAACTCGCCCTCCACCAATTCTATGCCTTGGCGCTCCCCGCAATGGCTCAGCATCACTTATGAAAGCGCTCCAAATCCTCGGATATCCTAACGTACATCACGGTTGGGACGCAGCTGAGCGAGAAGACCTTCAGTGGCAATGGCCCATCTTCGACAGAGCGTGCGACGCAACATTCACAGTCCTCCCAACATATCGCGGTAAACCGTTCTCCCGCGAGGAATGGAACGAAGTTTTTGGAGAATACGATGCTGTTTCGGATGTCGCTTCTTACTTCGCTGAGTCGCTCATCCCAGCTTATCCCGACGCAAAAGTCATTCTCGTCGAGCGCGATGTTGAGAAATGGTATCCGAGTATGGTTGCCGTTGTCAAGAACTCAACAAGTCCCTTTTTACGAAAACTTGGAGTCAAGCTGGGTGATCTTTCAGGGTTTACGAGTCCAAGGCCGTGCAACAAGATTCACCAGGGCTGGACGAGAGCGCCTTCTGCGAACGACGTTATCGAATACCTCAAGCCAGCGTATGCTCGACATAACAAGTACATCAGAGATACCGTACCTAAGGAGCAGCTTTTGGAATTCAAGCTTGCGGATGGTTGGGGGCCGCTGTGCCAGTTTCTGGGAAAGGAAGTTCCTGATGTGCCGTTTCCGCATGTCAATGATTCGAAGGAGTATGCGGAGAGGTCTAGGAGGCTGGCGAAGAAGATGTTCAAGCTTGCTGCGAGGAACTTGGTCTTTCCTTGCTTGCGGCCTGAGCCTGTCGCCAAGCCTTAGAGTTGCTGGGCGCTTGGGGGAGGGGAGGAAGTCGACTAAGAAAATCATTGTCTTGGCGGCATGGGACTGGTTTGATTTTGTATATCATCTGATTTAGAACGCTGCTTAGATTTCTCAGTTTAGACAAGCGCGCTGTTTCTAATGCCTAGCTTGGATAGCGTGTTTTCCATTCAATATCCGTATTTGGCAATATCGATAGTCCACCTTTTGTACCTGTGCGATCAAGACCCCACCAGCATCCGAAGTCTTGACAAGATGTCAGCTTATTGGTTTCATGAGAGCGGGCATATTCTTCTTGCATCACAAGTCTCGGATCATTGAGTCGTTTAACCATAGTTTTGCCTTGGTTTACCAGATGGACCAGTGAGTGTCGAGGTGATCAACTCGGAAGACGGCCCGTTACCCCGACAAGTCAACAGGTTCCGCCTCCACGCCAACCTTGAGAGGACTACATATATCAATCTGGGTTGCGCTTCTTGAAATTTTTAAACCAGCTTTTTCATTTCAATACTGATTCAATAAAATTTACAGTGTCATCTCGTTTTAGCGACCAAAATGGCTACGACTCGGAACTATAACTGGCATCAAGTCAAACCCGGTGTTTGGCAACGCCATATCGATGAGATCGAACAATTCTACTCAACGATGGTTATCCTCTACGAAGGAAGCGGTCGCATGTTCTTTGGAATAACAGGACATGTTTCGCTCTCCATCAAGACCACCGGAGACTTATCGCAAGATGACGCTGAACGTGAGGTTGACGAAGCTTTGAGAAAAGCATGGCTTGCACTCAGATACGCTCACCCTACACTTGCATCGCTAGTTACTCAGAACGCTAAGTCAGGAGATTGGATCAAGAGTTACAGAGAACTCCAGGGAGAAGCAGATAAGGTGGCTTGGCTGGAGAGGACTCTTGTTCATATCTCCAACAGACAGACTGGGAATCAGTGGGCTAACTCAGACCCGCCAGCTCCGAAAATCCCAACCATGTTTATTCTACATCTTCCAGCTGAGCTCTGTGACGATGGATCCGTGACAATCCGCCGAGATATTGTATTCCGTTCTCCTCACGACATCATCGACGGCATTGGAACTCTCATGATGCTCAACAACTTCATATCCCTCGCCTCAGAAGCTTACGACAAGGGCAACACCTACGAACTGCCAGCTGTCGACGGCAATGAGACTTCAAACCTGAGTCCGTCGTACCGAATCGCAGCTCAAATTCCCAAAACACCTGATCCGGCTCAACTTGATAGACTTAAGCAGATGGCAGCTCAAAAAGCTGCTGCCGCTTCTGATCCCAACGTGGAGATTCTTGCGCTTCCTTATCGACAAGGTGATCTACTTCCAGGCCGTCATCAGCGCTTGGCGCTCACACTCACCAAAGAGGAAACGCAACAGTTGTTGGCGGCGTGTAAAGTGGTTAGAGCTACGCCGACACATGTCTTCCATGCTGCAGCTGCAATGGTCGTGCGAGACCTACAGGATAAACCAGCCACGATCAAGAAAGTTCGATACATCAACTACATCCTACGCAACGAGCGCTCAAGCTGTCAAGAACCATACAACACAGCTCAACATCCAGCGGCCGTCTACCATTCTGTCTCTGGCCAAAGCCTCGTCGTCGACATGGATCTCCACCCATCTTCCACAAAACAAGACCGCAAGGCGGAATTCCTCTCCATTCTTGAAACCGTCAAAGACTTCTATCTCACCGTCAAGCAAGACGAAGAATTCTACGTCCTCGCTCCAACGATGTTCTCACAAGCTACACCAGCTCTACCCTCTGTTCGCCCCCTTCCAGTGCCGGAGCCAAATGCTCATCCGTCTGTATCTATCTCGAGTATGGGCCGTACTGATGCTATCGTGGCGCCGAAGACGGGGGCGTTTGAGGCGAGAGATCCGTGGGTGACTGGTGAGGAGCTCGGAAATGGGCTGGGTTTGTTTCTTGGTACGTTTCGGGGGGAGTTGTGTTTGAGTGCGGCGTATAATGACGCTTGGCATACAGAGGGGGATGTGAAAGAGTATCTGGATCGTTGTAAAGATGTTGTGTTCTCAGGTCTTGGGATTAGCGAGCCATGAGGTTAGTTCGGGGACGTCGTTGGTGGAAAGCAGATATGAGTTTTGGGGAGGTTATCAGAACGTTCGATGATTTCATTCTGCACGGTTGCGAACAGGCTTCTGTTCGTGCCATGTCTTTGTTTGTCCAATGTTGTTTGAGTTCAGTTCAACAAAGCAATCGTTCGTGTGCAGGCACTTGATTGTCAGCTCAGTCACAATACCTGTTTTGCAACACGATTCACGGTCGATATCTTATCTCATCGCCGTTTCGAAAGCGTTGTATCATGTCATACAAGATTGGCTGCTGACATCTTCATTCTGTTCATGTTATCTGGTAGCTTATCCAAGTCATAGAACACGTCGAAGTGAAGTTTCTCCAGAGATCGTGTAAACCACTTTCGATCGATGTTTCTGACAAGATACTGCACGAGTCTATCCGATGACTGATTCAGTGAAGCTGACAGGTTACGCTTTGGGGCAGGTCTCTCAAAAAGGACCTTGATAGTCGCCTGTGCCGCAATCCATTATCAACCAACAACACCTCCACCCCTCACATATCATCCTTCTCCTGGAACTTCTGCAGCAACTCCTCCATCACGCGGTCATCCCAAACATCTCATTCCAGAATCAGCATAGCAGATATCGGTTTATCAAGGCTCAAACACCATTCTCACAAACCCGCCACAATCCGCCTGAAAGGTCCCCCTCTGGTATCCCAAGCCAGCGGACCCCTCGCCTCCCGTGCATATGTAATCTATCCCGATTGTGGGGGCGATATTCACGGGGAAGCGAGAGTGTGTGTCCCGAAGTGGAAGCTCCCTAGGCCTGGGAACCTTTGACAGGCTGGGGTAAAGGCAGGGTGAGCCCCCGGCGAAAACCCGGATCGGGGCAGATTTCCTGACTGTTGGGTTCGGAGCTGAATGATATGCTTGTTTGATAGTGGCCAATTGATATGGGGAGGGGTTTTATCTAAAGTTAGGTGGTTTGGAAGGGTCGAGGATTACTGGTGGTTAGGAGGTTGCATTGGCATGTGAAGTAGCTTTCGGCCTGAGAGAAATTGGAAAATAGAGATTTTAACCTTGAATTGACGATTGATGGTACTTACCAGGGTAGCTTGCATGTTGGTTGATGGTGGTGAGTGCCAAGTGGCAATCATGCAGGCATTCTGTAGTTTGCATCTTTGGTGTTCAAACCCATCTTTTGATACAAAGCGATACTTCAATTACAACACGACAGGCAACGGAAAAAATTGCTATGGCTTTCAACGTCATCTCTAGCGACATAGTGACTTCAAGAATATCTTTGAAATCGCGAAATATGTCTAAATACGATTTGAAGTGATAGATATTACTAAGACCTCACCAATCAATCGGTATCAACCTGTAATCTAGTCGCGATCTGACATGGAGCACAAAAGAAATACAGGGATTCCGATCCGCATCCACCTAGAACACGAAAATAGATACTCGCGTGGCGAGCGATTGATAACATCTCGACCGAGTTGGTGTTGAGGTTTATCCGTGAACGTCAAAAAATCTGGGCATCGGATAGTGCATGTCGCCGCATTCTTGGCTACGGGTATAACGGTCTTGGCCACAGATACCCAGACGATCTTCATATCTTCCAGAATCTTTCAGGCACACACACTGATCGGCAATCGCGACACCGATTGATGCGACGGTATCAAACGTTGCAATTGATTCAGTGGCAATAGGGTAGGCATTTCTTGACAAGATAGCATCACGATCGTGGATCTTTATCGTCTGTTGGTACCCCGTTGTTGGTTTCGCAGTGGGTCGAGTGATGTGTAGAATTGGGTATAGTCAAGCTAGTATCTAGACAAAAGTCCATTCTGTATGTTGGCTTGGGAACACCAGGTGATTACTGCAGTGCGAGTCGAGTATGGGGCCGAGATAGCACGGGACAAGGGTTGATCATCCCAGAAAATGCAGATGCAAATGCAAGCAGCGGTCCCTTTGGTCTTGGCACCATGGCCTCGGCACTCGACAGCGGAATAAGAGACACTCGGACACTCAGACACTGTAGTTGGTGAATGCGGGGGAGGCGATGCACTGTAAATGAGGCCGTTTCACTTGCAGTGTCAAGTAAATACGTAAACTGTTAATATCCATGACGCTCTACGGGCCCTCGGTCCAACAGCAGATCTCCATTTACATATCAGGCTTATCTACATACGATACGATATTCCATTCCGCAGTTTTGATGCCCTGTTGCATCTCCAAACAAAAAGGCCCTTCTCCAACCTAACAAAGGTCCCCCCTCCCCGCAAAATGCGCCAAGAACAACAAAGGTTCCCCGAGCCATTGGCCAGCACACGGAGCACACCCACCGATTGGGTTTAGCGCGATGCTGATTAGGTGCAATACTGATTTATTATTCATTCGCATTGCGAGAGATATTGATACGGGGAACAGAACGACTGCGCTATCGGAGGGAAATATCAGGAGATTTGAGAATATGAGCAATTGAAGCGGGTATTCAGGCCATGTTCTAGAATTAAAGTGATGAGCTGAGGGCGGAGCGAGTAAAGGAAGTAAGTGTCTGGTGATTTAGAGGGTGATTCAGTGATGGTCAGTGAGAGATGCCCCTAATGAGGCAATGATATTGCGAGTGGCAGGCTACTTGACCATTCACAGTCTAATGCAGAGTAACCCTCCGATAACCATAACAACCATAAACCAACCATAAATCTTAAGCTCCATCCCCTGTAGCACACCACACACACTCATCAACATGTGGCGCGTATCGCCCGTTTCTCCCTCGGTGCCACCCGCTCTCTCTCTATCTGGGGGTGGAGCCTCGACCCTCTCCTCATGCACAAAAGTTCAAAGCACCACTGATAAAATACTGCTCCCATTTTGGCAGCTCCCAAAGCACAACCGCGCCCTTCTCATTCGTCGGATACAGCAGGTAAGGGGTCCACTTCAAATCTGTACTACTTTATTTGGCAATCGTCAAAAGATCGTTTGTCTCGCTTCCTCTTCTGGGCGACCTTGCAAAAAGTCCCCCGATGTGCGGAATTGATTTGATGTGACTTGACTTGCAAAGATGGGATGGGATGGGAGCGGCGACTTGCTCAATCGGGGGGTTGTTTCAAAAGTGCCCTCACTGAATAGCTGTTGTACGACCGTGGCAGGAGAGATAAATAAGATCGCTGCTCCCCAGGTTTCATTCAGTCGTACCAGCAGTGCAGTTCAAGTTTCTTCCCCCTTCAACTGATCGCCCATCATGGTCGCCGAAACAGTCGTCCCCGAGCGTTTGCCCGAGGATTCCCTCCAGCCTCGCTACGATGAGACCGCGCAGCCTCGATATGACGAGAAGGAGCCCCATTTCGACACGGACCTCAAGTCTGAGGCTGACAGCGAAGATGATCGTATCACAGATCTGTTCTCTAGCTTTCCTCCCGCAAAGGGTGTTGAGCATGAGCCTAACCCTCTGACTGCTCGTGCCGTCATTGTCGGTATCATTCTTGGTTCGCTCGTCAACGCCTCCAACGTCTATCTCGGTATGCTCACCCTCACCAACACCAATGTACTTTCATAATACTAACGGTCTACAGGCCTCAAGACTGGTTTCACCTTCCCCGCTACCATGTTCGGCGCCATCTTCGGCTACGGCTTCATCCTCATGCTCACAAAGTCCCTCCCTCACGTCCCCATCCTCGGCGGCAAGTTCGGCCCCCAGGAGAACTCCATCATCCAGGCCGCTGCCACCGGCGCCGGCGGCATGTCCGGCGTCTTCGTCGCCGGTCTCCCCGCCATGTACCGTCTCGACCTGCTCTCCGACGACCCCAAGAAGGACTTTGGCCGCATCCTCACCATCACTTTCGTCTGCGCCTTCTTCGGCCTCTTCGCTGCTGTGCCCCTCCGACGATTCTTCATCATCAACGTCGCCAGGGAGCTCAACCTCGTGTTCCCTACGCCTACTGCTACTGCTATGACTATCCGATCCATGCACGCTGTTGGATCTGGTGCGGCTGATGCGCTGCGCAAGATCAAGGCGCTGGGCATTGCTTTCATTATTGCTCTGCTCATCATCTGTGTTGGACAGTATGCCGATGGTATTCTTCACAACTGGCATATCTTCACTTGGTTCTATGTCTGGTCTGGATACACCGCCAGCGGTCTCCTTGAGCCTGAGAACTGGGGTTGGTACATCCAGCTCACTCCCGCCTTCTTCGGCTCCGGTATTCTCGTCGGTCTCAACGCCGCTGTCTCCTGGTGGGGCGGTACCGTCGTCGCCTGGGGTCTCATCGGTCCTCTTCTCGTCCACTATGGCGAGTGCATTGGTATCGCCGTCGGTGAGGGTAAGTGGGAAGGCATCACTCGATTCAGCGTCATGACTGGTGTCGATGAGCCCGACTACGTTCCCTCTCCTCGATACTGGATGCTCTGGCCCGGTGTCATGGTCCTCATGGTCTACTCTCTCATTGAGTTCTTCCTCCACGGAAAGGTTGTCTGGGATGGTATCAAGTTCGCCGTCCACGAGTCCGCTCGCTCCATCAACAACAGACTCCAGGCTCGCGGCCACAGCAACGCTTGGTTCGCTAAGCAGGCTGCCAAGGCTGATGCCGACGGTGGTGTTGAGGACTTTGCTTCTGCTCAGGACCAGGTCCCTACTTGGGTCTGGGTCGCCGGTACTCTCGCTGCTCTTGTTCTCGCCATGATCGTCAGCGAGGTCCAGTTCCACATGAACGCTGGTCTTGCCCTCCTCGCCTGTATCCTCGGTGTCATCTTCGCTTTCATGTCCATCTATGGTGGCGCCGTCACCGACTGTGCTCCTCTTACTGCTTCCGCCAAGGCTTCCCAGCTTGTCTACGGTGGTATCACCAAGAACCACTTCGCCATCAAGGACGCCCAGCGAATCAACCTTGTCGCCGGTAACATTGCTTCCGGTACCGCTGATGTCGCCAACTCTCTTGTCAGCGACTTCCGAGTTGGTTTCCTCCTCAAGACTCCCCCCAAGCTACAGTTCTACGCCCAGGCCATGGGTACCGTCGTCTCCGTCTTCCTTGCCCCCGGTATCTTTGTCCTCTTCATGTCTGCCTATCCTTGTGTCTACCGACCCAGCGATGACCCCGCTGATATCTGCCCCTTCGCTGCTCCCTCCGTCGCCGCTTGGCAAGCTGTCGCCACCGCTGTCACCATGCCCAGCATCCCTATCCCCAAGTCCTCCGCCTACTTCTCCATCGCCATGGGTATCCTCTGCGCTGTCCAGGCTATCGTCAAGCACTTCTGGCTCGTCGGTTCCCGCGAGAAGTACCGTGATTGGCTCCCCAACTGGATGTCCGTCGGTGTCGCCTGGGTTCTCGGTCCCGACTCCGGATATGCCAACGCCATTCTCTGTAAGTCATTTTGGTATCATTTTACGAGTTTTTAACTAACGAATAACGCAGTCGGCTCTATTACAGCGTGGTGGTGGCGCAAATGGTTCAACAACCATTTTGAGATGTATGCGTTCGCGATAGGTCAGCAAAGTTTTCCCTTCGCGCAGAAGCAAACTAACATAATCACAGCTGCCGGTCTTATTGCAGGAGAAGGTTTTGGCGGCGTCATCAACGCCGCTCTCGAGCTCGGAAAGGTCAGCGGCTCTTTCAAGGGAACCGAGATTGCTCTGCCCGGAGCTGAGTGGTAATTACTCAAATAGTTAATGCGTCATGAGAGTTTGTTGAGCGATTGGCGGAGGATGTTACAATGATCAAATAGCTGGCTTTGCTATATGAATATACCCACTTGATCTTCAAAGATGTTTGGCGTTTCATTCAGTGGCGCAACACTTACAAATTCACTATGATCTTAGAAAAGAAAGCAACAGCCGTTTTGCTTTGTTGTCTTGATTGCACTTTCATGTCTAGCCAAACAGAACGAAACTGCAGACTCTCGCTGCACGCCTGAAACAGGTCAGTCCAAGCCACGGAAACCCAGGTATTTTATGATTAGGGTGACCTCTGAGATAGATTAGAGAGCCCGTAAGCCCTAGAGTTAGCAGGTATGAATAAAGCGGCGTTGATGGCACCTCCGAATCCTTCTCCGGCGACCAAACCAGCAGCGATTGCGAAAGCATACATTTCAAAATCGCCATGTCTATACTAAATGAAGAGGTAACCTCGCGCGCCAAAAGCAATCAACTAGTCTCAACATCTTGTGAGATTGGGCCCGCAAACAGGCCACGTAAATGTCAATCATCAAGACAAACACCAATCTGAGGGCAAACAAACTGGCTAGGCAGAGGAGGCAGCGACCTGGGTGAATGACTGCATTTCACACATAAATTCTGACCAGGATTCCATAGATCTACTTAGACCTTCCAACTTATCTGGCCATCTGCTTCACCTTTGACGACCATGTAGCTGACTGACCTGCTCTAGCTCACATCTTCTAAACTATACTAAATTACTCTAAACTATCCTAAACTACTCTAAATTATCCTAAATTATCCTAAACTTGCCTAAGATTACCTAAGGTCAAGACCAGATGCGCTCACTCCAAAAGTGGGCCCGCGTCCATCGCGTACCTGACAGGTCTCACCATTTCCACCAGCTCGCAAAACCAAAGACGATACAGAAAGAAACCAACTCGCCTTTCGGAAGTTCATTGAACAGATATACGAAGATTTTCGAGCCCCCGGCGTTCATGAAAATGCCTCATCGATCCCAAAACCGACGCCAGACCACGTGTTGAAAGCCTATGAGGAAGACGAAGATATCAAGTCCTCAGTCGACCGTGTAGCGAAGCCTTGTCCCAGACCAACTTTGATCTCGGTCCTGAACAAGCACGTGGACTTGAGGGAGTTTTCGAACAAGGCGCAGCAGATTTCTGTCAAAGCATTTGTCCTCGTTCATGCTATTCAGATCCTCCTTTTGCTCCAATGGACTGGGACAGCGAGCGCGTTAACTCTCGCGACAACGAGAAGTACTTCCGTCGATTTACAACTGCAGAGGGTTTTGGTGGCAGTACTAGAACACGAGTCGCTGGTGTGTTCCATCTTGATCCTCTACTTCCTCGTCTGCCGTCGATCGAAGCGTGTGGCTTGGAGATAACGCGACCACCATCGACCAAGGACGAGCCGGTATTTGTTAGCTACTTCAGTGAGTTAGCGGCGGCGATTAGTCTAAAGAGGCTCCGGAGGATGGCAACACGGTCTTGCACGTTTCTCGCGACGTGGATGCAAAATACCAAGCCAGTGTGAACAGGACAGCGCTCGAGCGAAGAGTAGCCAACACCGAATGGCAGAAGAGGTTTCGGGAGCAACAGAAAGATAACGGCAGGGACATCTACCTGTTGAATGATGATCAAACCCACCCGAATCCCGACGCCCTGCCCGAAGTTACCGAAAATCACCATGTTGATGTTTGCGCTGCATTGTTCGATCCACCCGGCCAAAACTCACCATCAAGGCGAGAATTTCTGAGGCCAAGATCGTGCATATGGAACCTCTATCTAAAGCTAACTTCAAAGCTGTTATTGGTGTTCTAAACTCTGCACACCAGAAGCAGGACTTTGACACCAAGTTGGCTCAGATCCAGAGGACAATCACTCATGTCGACAGGTTCCTTCCGGACAGTGAAATCAACGATTTCATCAGAAGCCAGGAGGAATCTGAAGTCGTCACCGAGTTCCGGCTTGCGAACCCTGACAAAGAAGCCGAGCTGGTAAAGTTCAGTCGTCAACAGTACGCTTTGGAGCATGTGCTCTCGTCGCTTCAGCCAGAACCGTCTAAAGAAGGGATGCAGTCCCTTTGCCAGGCATTTAGGATTGCTGAGTGGCCTGACCTCAGGCTGTATCCTGAGCGCGAGGATGTCCAGTACCTCAAGTCACACCAAGTGAAAGGTAAGTTCTCTTTGCCTTGATGTTGTCAATATCACTGACGTACTGATGTGTCCCAGATGCTGTCAGCACCGTCCAACGTGGAGAGACTTTCTGGCGACATACCTTCATTTCGAACGACACGGGGACGGGGAAAACTTCAATATATTATAGCGTCATCACCGCCAACAAGAACGTCACGACATGGAAATGGAGACTCAAGGCGAATCGGATATCAGGTTCTACCCATCCCTTATTCTTACACCAGTCAATTCGATCTGTCAGACCTGGAAAGAGGGCCATGAGAACTTCAAAAACCTCAAGATCATCGTCTACTACAGCACGCCCAGCGTGTCCCCAGAGGAGAAGATGAACCTAACATGTGCAACAGAATGGTCGCGTCGTCGTCATCTCAACCTACCCAACATGGTCCAGCCGCGCCGTTTTGAAGGGAGAGCGACTATTTGTCTTCAAGGCTGGCAAAGTCCCCGAATTGGTCATGAAACAACGAACGAAGGCTAGAGACAGTTCTGAAGCCCAGGATGAGGATGTCGAGGATGAGCAGGAGGGGGAGGCGACCATCAAGAACTACACCGCCAGCGAGCTTAACAAGGACGATATCGAGTTTATCGCCCAAAATGAAGCCGAGGCTGCCGAAGAGGCCAACGGCAATATCATTGAGTACCTGTCCAAAGCTAAGGCCGTCTCGAACGCAACTTTTGAGTTTATTGTCGCTGATGGAGGCCTAAGTTCTCTCTGCCGGAATAAGCTCTCATCTACAAGTCTTAACTGCAAATATCACTTCTAGCTCACAACTTAGACATCAATACCATGGAAAAAGTTACTCTGGGTGTCCGGTTCACCGATGCTCAGTTCTCTCAAAGACCTATTATCGCCCCTGTCTCTCATGTGGGCAACGCATGGCACCGAACTTGACCTCGAGCCTCGGTCAATTGGCGAGGTGCCAGGGTTGTACGATGAGAGTTACGGTACTTATGTAGAGGACACCGAATTAGACATTGAGAAAATCACAGCTCATGGGATTTACACTGAAGCTCTTGTCAGAGTTTCCCCAGTTTGCCCAACTTGAGTAAGTTTTCAAGAAGTCCAACGGCAGCTGTCGCCTTTGGGCGGTTAGCCCTGTCATCTTCCGCGCCACTGGTGGTACTCTCAACTGGGGGACAAATGCTGGCCATCTTGTTGTGCGACCGATTTTCAAAAAGCTTCAAGTTCGCCGTACCATGAGGACACCACTGCAATTGCCAGATGGAAAAGTGTCCTGCCCTGCTCAGGATCTGCTTCCGTCGATGGTCGTCCTTGAAGAAGAATCACACGACGAAACGATAGGTTGCTGACACAGTTCAACCGATGGGACAGATCCAAGCACAGAAGTTGTTCAATCAGAAGAAGGAACCCAAGATTGAGGATATACATAGAAGTGGCAACTCTCAGGCTATCAATGATCAAGTCAAGGATCCCTCTCCAAAGCTAAACTTTGGCGAACACAGAAAAGGCGTCCTTACTTCATTTGCTTGGCGTAACTACAAGATCTTGTACTCAGATACCCGGGTCATATTTGGGCAGAGATGCTGTCAACAAGCGCATCAAGGACTTAGGAGATCCCACCACGGTGCGGACAAATTCGCAGATGGAACGAGAGAACAAGAAGCGGCGGCGAAATTGCCACCGGTGTCGATAAGGTTGAAGAACTTCTTCGCAACGACATCGATGGTGGGCTCAGCTTCTTCTTTCATCAGACAAACAACGACCCATCATTTCGTCCACCGCTGACCGTAGCTCCTATATCCACTGGCTCTGCTACATGGGTACGGGTGCTAACATGCATACCTGCTGTTGCCGGGGCGTTCTTATGAACTGGCTTATGACGCCAAAGGCATGCTTCAAATCATTTGTCGTCTTATCCGAATCAACCACCTCAAGACTGTCAAGTTCCGCCTATTGAAGTCGAAGAACAGTTGCTACGACAACATCGGACGCATTTGCGTCGCGAAGTGGGTAATCAGCAGAAGTGATGGTTCCTGACTGGATGACCGACGAAATCTGTGAGAGTTGCATTTTCGGGCTCATCAAGACGTCTTGGCATCAGCCTTTCAACCGCTTATGCCGAGATTGTGAGCGAGATGTCAGCGGGCACGATATGGAGTATCATTCAACGACATGGTCCAGGAATACGAGGAATTAGAGTAGGCCGAATCGATGCGCCCTTTTCTGATGCAGCTAGGCCCGAGACGCCCGACGGGGGCATCTAGCGGAAGGAGAGGGACGATGGCCGCGATAAAGGTATATCAAAAGCCAATACACTGGTACTAACTAGGGCGGGTATATGGCTGGATGGATTAGAGACAGAGGCAGATGCTAATGATGGAATTATGGTATGGGGTCTTTCTATGTGAATGACTGTTTGTCGCGAGCCGAGCATGACATCGGCTGCCTGTCCTTGGTGATATGATCTTAATAGATGCCTTGTCTTGTTAAGCTAGCTACCGAGATTTGACTCTCAATTGCCGCTTCTCACAACCGCGAGTGGCCGAATATCTCCCTCTCTATCCTTTGACACACTCCAATAAGCATTATCCTTACAAGCTTGAACTATTTGATTCCCTACCCTGCTCTAGAGAATCTGTCGCTTGCCAACTTCGAACGGCCGACATGTTGTCCACCACCGCGCCTCCTTCATCTCCTCCTCTACAGAAGCTCCAGGCTCATCATCGAAAGACGGCTACAAGTCTGTACGAAGAACCAGCCCTCCAGTCCATCCCGATTTTTGCGACATCGCGACTCCATTCAGGGTCAAACAACCTTCGATGTTTCACGTAGAGGTCCCCGACCTTCAGCCATACTGCAACACCATCGCTCTCAACTAAGGAACAAAGGTGGAACATTACAAACACGACGACCCTAAGGATATCCTAAACCGTGAAAGTATTTAGACCAGTTTAGTGGAGTTTAGTGGAGCTTTAGATCAGCCTAGTCACACTTTTTCTTGCTTCTCAAGAGTCATAGGTTTGGAGGACTTTTCCTGCGAACGACGCTACTGTTTGTTAGCACACTTGCAAGTCAATATCTTCCTCTCATCATCTTAATGCCAATGATCGGAACACATGTCTTTATTAAAATAACTACGCCTAGAGTCGCAGTAAGTATCGGATAAATAGTCAGGCCTTTGTTGACGTTTCAGACTTCTCCTGTACCGCTTCTGGCTCATGTTCTCCTTTGATCTGCAAGGGCTGTCCAATAATAGCCTCAAAGTTCTGGCCGTTGTGTTAGAGGATGAAAAATACTCTCGCTTACATTGTGGGGTTGACTTACCGGGCCTTCAAAAGTCTTGCCATAGACCATCCAGTACAGGGCAAGAAGTAGGTAGAAAACTCCGACCACAGCGGAAACGTAGTCTATCCAGGTTAGCAAGCTTCTAGCTACTGAGGATAGATATACTTACTCATGGTGTTAGCTGACACGGGGAGGGCAGTTGGAAAACAGAAGAACTGTGAAGGGTCAGTGAGGATTTGGAAAGCTAAAGGTGCATTGCACTTACGATGGTGATGACAACGACAAAGACACTTGCAATGATGTTGACAGCAGCGCCAGTCCTCAGACCCATCCTGGCTGGTGTCTTCCGTGTCTGGTACTCCTTGAGAATACTTCGACCCCTCACCAACAAGGCAATGACAGGGCCAGCATAAGAGACGTTGAGGAAAATAGTGCACGAAGCGATGTAAGCACTGAAAGCCACAGCCGGACCAAGGTACAAGAGCCCAAAGAGGACATTGAAGATGAAGCACAAGGTGATTGTGCGGACAGGGACATCGAGCTTTGGGTCAATGTGTGCAAAGTAGTTGTGGCAGATGATACCCTTGTCTCTGGCCATGGCATAGAGAAGACGACTTGCGCTGGTGATGCTGGCTGATGTGCCGTTGATGAAGCAGACGCTTAGCATCAGGGCCAAGATGGTTGCTGCGGCGCGACTCTTTGTGCTTTGGAGGAAGAGTTCGACGATGGGCATGCCTGTGTTGGAGGCGAGGATTGTTGCGGGGTCGGTGAGGCAGAAGAGGATGACGAGGATGAAGAGGAAGCCACTGAATTAGGTTAGCAGCGGTCATGGAGTTGAAGAGGTAGGGCTACTTACGTGACACCGCCAATGACTATGGCCAGCATCATAGCTCGAGGTGCATCCCTCGAAGGGTTGGGCATTTCTTCAGTCAGATGCAAGACAACATCAAAGCCAATGAGTGACAGGGCAGACTGGAGTAAACCAAGGATCCAAGCGACACCATCTGACCAACCAGTCTCATTGCTAAACTCTGTAAAGACTTGACGGGCATCTGTCTTGGGGGACATGGAAAGGAGGATGATGCTCATGATGACGACCGAGAGGACAGACCAATACACTATCAAGATGGTCAGTTGGGGGGAACAAGATAGGCTGACAGAGCACTTACGAGCCATGTCGTTCCAACGACCGAGAATCTTATTTCCCCAGACGTTACCGACGGTTCCGAATGTAAGGATGGCGAGGAAGAAGAGATATGTCTTCCATTGTGTGGCCTCGTATGCGTTATTTGAAGCGACGACGGCTGCGGCGGAGACCAGTTGAGCTAGGTTACACCAGTTAGTAATTGGTTTACTGATGTCCATGGGGGTACCTTACCAGCAAAGAAGGCTTGAGTTGTCACAATAGTCAACCAACCGGCAATGTTGGTCCATCCAACAAAGAAACTCTATCAAGTGTCAGTCTTTGTTCGTGGGTTAACGAGTTCATCATACCATAGGCTTTTTCCACTTTGGTGTACAAAGAGCGTACATGAAGTGATACTGTCCACCTACAGGCAATTAGCCATTGTTCCAGGAATATACTCAAGTCCTCTTACCAGCAGTCGGCCAAAGAGCAGCCATTTCTCCCAGACTAGCAGCAAGAGCCAAATTACAAAGAACACAAACAATAAACCCATAGATAAACGACACCGAGCCACCAGAAGGGAGAATGTACGCCATGGTACCAGCGAGTGCAATCCATGTACTGACGAGGGGTTAGCCATTGCCAAGAACAAAAACAGGGTATGACGAACTTGAGAATGGCAAAGGCCATAGCAACCATTGTCAAAGTCGAGAGACGCTGCTGCAAAGCGCCCTCCTGCGTTGAAGAAGTCATCTTGGGCTGTTTATCGAAATTCTGCTATGATGAAGTAGTTTTCTCGTTGGAGTTTCAAGGAGGAGAAAACGCTTGACTCATATACTCGTTGCCAAAGGTCACACGGCCGAGCCACTTGCGTTGATAAGACCTATCAGGGAAAGGGGGCCACCTTCGCACAAATCTCCAACAACACGTCAATCTACACTGCCCTCGTTAACATGTTATCATACCAGGCAGTTCCCAATCTGCCGAGATATCCTGATAAGCCAAGCAATTACCCCAGGTTTTGCGATATCAAGGCATCTCCACTGAATATACCGAATGCGGCAAATTTACGAGAAAAGTGATTCACGTCATTGGTCTCGTTGGGGGGCAAGGATTTGGCTTGCTAGTGCCAACCTTGATGCTGGGTCCTAAGCGGATTGCGGGGGAGATCTAGATTTGTCTGGGTCTCTCGCAAAATTACCGGATACGGTAATTCGCGTCAGAGATAGCTGATATCGCGATGGGGCGAGATCTTCGTATCGTGAGGTTTTTGGACTAGATAGAGGATCTTCGTTATCTTCTCGAGAAATTTCCGTTTGAGGAAATGGGCACTTGGGGCGAGGATGAGAACACGGACCGAGGATAAAATGAGTAGCCGTCCTCGACGATACTTCTGGTTGATTCTGCCTATCATTCTTGTTTTGTCTGTGCAAGCGTCTTGATCAATCGACTCGAGGGACGCATAATTCAGTCTTTGTTATCAAGCTTGACCAAAAATCTTCACAATGTCTTCTCGAGATGGCTTCTCATGGACTGAGTCCCAGGGACTCAAGGCTGGTGTTCCATGCATTGGAGCTATTAACCCTCCTACCAACCTCTCAGACAAAAACACAAAGTTTGACGTGATCGTTGTTGGTGCGGGTTACTGTGGTCTGACTGCAGCTCGTGATGCAGCCGTTGCTGGTGAGTCTCAAGGCCTTCTAATATCATGACACATTACTAACAAACAATAGGCCTCAAAGTGTTGCTCATTGAAGCTCGTGATCGCATTGGTGGCCGGTCATGGAGCTCAAACATCGAGGGCTATCCTTATGAGATGGGCGGTACCTGGGTATACTGGGGACAACCCAATGTCTGGCGTGAGATCTCCAGATACGGTATGCAAGATGAACTCGAGATCTCATATGACTTCTCAAGAGGCGTCAACAAGTATCTTCTTGTGACACCTGAGGGCACTCAAAAGTTTACTCACGAGGAAGAAGTAAGTCACAGTGTCTGCATAGTCAGTCAAGAATCGAGATTAACGAACGCAGGATCAACTCATGCAAAGCGGCCTTGAGAAACTCGTCAACATCGACGGCCAAGCCGGTCGAGACGCATTAGTCTTTCCCCACAGCGCCAATCTCGGCCCAACAGCTGCCAAATACGACCGCATGTCCATCGCAGACCGTCTCGTCGAGATCCAAAACGATCTCACCCCCAACGAGCGTATATGCCTAGAAGCCTTTGTTCTTCTCTGCAGCGGCGGCACTCTCGAAACCACCAGCTTCTACGAGTTCTTGCACTGGTGGGCTCTCAGCGGCTACACATACCAAGGCTGCATTGAGTACCTCGTCAAGTACAAGTTCAAGGGCGGCCAGTCGAGCTTCTCTATCCGTTTCTTCAAGGAGGCTTTGGCGAGTGGAAACTTGACATACTCTTTTAGCACGCCTGTTGCTTCTGTGAAGAGCGGCCCTGCTGGTGTTGAAGTCACTGCGAGAAGTGGCCAGAAGTTCAGAGCGCTGAAGATGATTAGCGCTATGCCGCTTAACATTCTTAACGATGTGTATTTCGATCCTCCTCTGATGCCTGGAAAGAAGGCAGCGGCGGATATTGGCCATGTCAACCAATGCACCAAAGTTCATGCTGAGGTCTCTGATCGAGATCTTCGCTCGATGACCAGTATCAGCTATCCTGACAACAAGCTCTCATACGGCTTTGGAGACGGCACTACCCCTGCTGGTAACACACACATCGTGGCCTTTGGCGGTCAGCATAACCACTTCCATCCTGAGGAGGATATTGAAATGACCAAGGCTGCCTTCCAGGGCTTTGCTCCGATGGATATCAAGCGCTTAGTCTTTCACAACTGGTCCAAGGATGAGTTTGCAAAGGGAGCTTGGTAAGTAAATCCCGCTCCTCTGATATGTCAACGCTAACAGTTGTAGGTTCTTCTCTCGACCTGGTCTGCTGACGGATCATCTTGGCGACATGCGAGCCACGCAGGGCAACATCATCTTTGCCTGCTCTGATTGGGCCCTCGGATGGCGTAGCTTTATTGATGGAGCCATCGAAGAAGGGACACGAGCTGCTATGGCTGTGCGTTCAAGCCTCTCCGAGCGAAGCCATCTGTAGTCGGAACCAAGAACCATCATGATTCGTGTAGACTGTGTGTAAAAGTTGAGGCGCGCATTTTTTTAGATGCATTGTACATACATTATCGTTTATCTGAGTATTAGAGTATTCTCTGAAGAGACTTGGGCTAGCTTTCAATTCTCCAGCCTGGTAGCTAGTGCTCATCTAGAACTGAACATCTTAGGTGTCGGTAGTTGCTCTGGTTGGATTTCAAGTTCTCTCTGCCGATTTGAGCTCTCAGCTATATGTCTCTACTGTAACAATATATCGAGATAAAAACTGAGACATTACACGATAATGACTAACTAATTACTGTAGTATAAAGCTGATAAGAGGAAAACCTAGATGATGACTCTTTCGCAGGCCTAAGATCAGAGCTCAAAAACACCTCGTGAATGAAGTCTTATTTAGCTGCCTTCGCTATCTAGGGTTACCACCCAGACACCACTCCTGGTTGATCAACTTGATCCATTTGAGCAACTTCATCGGCTGAGAGGAGCCCCATGTAGGCATCGTATCCCACCATTTGCCCATTCTCAGCCTTCTCATCCTCCTCCTTCCAGGCCTTTTTTCGCTCATTCCTCCAGATTTGTATCTGATGCTTCCTATCTCTCGACATCAGCGGTCCGAGCAAGAGATCTTCTTCAGCACCATGCCGACCGAAAGTGACATTCAAGTCAATCACGTCAGCAAAGTAATCTGGTAAGTGTTAGCTTCGCACCGTTTGATCGGGTAGTAGGGTGGGTGGACTTACTATTAGGCAGCCTGTTCCCCGCATAGTTGGGCGTAAACAAGAACACCCATAGCTCAGGACTAAAATCGTCTTTGTGAGGAAGCCTTATGCCGTCGCCATGGCGCTTCAAAATGTTACTGATCTCTTGGCGGAGATAGGTCTCTACGAATCGGTGCTGCCCCAGCCTAGTTAGGAGAACCTTAGTCCATCCTTCTGACATTCTCCAGAATGACGTCGGATTAAGCTCCAGAATCTCGGTGCTCATATTGACAAGGTCTTGCATTTGTGCGAGGTTCTTTTCCCAGTTGTCAAAGTTGCGCCGGAACAATTTAGTCTGGCCTCCATGAATATAGTGTTCCAGAAGTCCGATCACTGGATATATGTTTCGGCCCCTTTCCAAGCGACGTCGTATCCTCGCAACCATCAAAGCCAAAGGGATGAGCTCGTCATTATAGAATATCTCTCGGATGTAGGAAATGTTGTGTCTGAGGAGCTTGTCTCGGTTCTCTTGGTAGCAAGCTCGTACTGACGGAGAAGCCCCGACGAGAGATGCTGCATCGCTCAGTGAGTCGAGTTGCTTGAATATTTGTAACTTGATCTCCGCTGGAAGCTTCCCAAAGCACTCCATTTTCTCCAGTTGGGGTCCAGTGTCCTTTTGAAGGTAGAAGGCCAGAAAGCCTAAAGCTAATGATGTGGCGGTACCAAGAAGAAAGAGGGTGGAATCGCTCGAGGTGCGGATATTTATATAAATATAGGTGGTGAACGAGGTTTGTTGAAGATTGAACAATGACCTTGCCGTCTTGCTCGCGGTCTGAGGCTTGCTCGGCAGGACTTGAGTAGTTGTGCCTCAGATAAATAGATTGCAGGGAGTGTCAAAGCAGGGAGAACAGTTTCTTTTATAGAAGCATTTACTGGCGTAAGGTTAGGGTTTTAAAAGAAGCTTCAGCCCCCAGGCCTCAAAGGTAACTATGGATGACGGCGGCCTATAAGGTTAAGCTTTAGGCTGCCACAAAGGTAAAGGACACCAATAGAAGCATTTACAAAATGGTTTGCCAGGCAAAAGTTAAACTGACGATACTTGCTAATAGAAAGTCAATATGCCGTAGACCTTTGCGATAGGGGGAAGCCTATTCGGCTATGAAGCATAATCGATAAAGACATATTGTTGACAGAGCTATGGCTCAGCCTTCGAATCAGCGTGCCGATACTCTTATTAAATTAAGTTCTTACAGCCACGCTTACGAGTCTACATGATTTTAGCCATGCAATTACACGCTTATACGCTCAGCTTAGCATTTCAGTCTTCCTTAATTTATATAAAGGCTGCTAATGTCTTATCAAACTAACTCAAGATGGCAGGCAAAAAATAAGACTCTTTTTTTATATAAACTCTCGAGCTCCATAAGTACATACACTGAAATGATTTGTGAGGCTCTGATCTTCTGTAAGTACCCAGTAGTTGAAAGAAAGTTTCTTCCTTCTTATGCTTTATTTTCGTGCATCTCGGATCACTTAATATTTAAGATTTCGCCTTACTAACTTTCTTTCAATCACTCCCAGAATTATCTTCAAGTAATATTTGTTATTATTATAAAGTAGCCATATGATAAAAACTGAAGGGAAACCTGACCTTCTGTACTTCAGAATCTCTCTAGCTCTAACCTCACCTAGCGTTACTGTCAGCTTAAAGTGAGAGAGCTGTATATGCTTTCTCGCTTGGTAGCAGATCGAGTAGACATCCTCATCCCGGCCTTCGCTTGCGACTGCAATTTCTCCGTGGTGATTTTAAAAAACATATCGAGGATACATGCTTTCTGTGCACTTTTACCAAGTTGTTTCAAGTAGGGGATAAAAGGATAACCCTGAAGATAAAGGTGATCTAGAAATAGCTTGGTATCGCGGGCATGCCTTGATTTAAACCGGCATTCCCGTAGGCGCTCCATGACGAATTCCGGAGTCCCCCCTTGGCGCATGATGTCGTCCACTTGGTTACGCTCCCGTCGTCTATCCCCTACATAGTTGATTTCCTTGTCTATGGAGCGTAGGATGCTATGGAGTATTTCTTTCATCAAGCATAGCATATTGAGGCGTCCCATGCGGCGACCGTTGGTTGATGGCATGAGCTTATAGAGATGAGATTCGAGTTCCTTGACGTATTCGTTTTCCGCAAAGAGCTTATCTTCCCCGTGACATCCTAGTTGGCAATAAAGGTCGTAACGGAGGAAGTGATTGATGACAGTGCTCCGATATGAAGATGGAGGAGGATCATAGTCTCGCCGCGGTCTCACTGTCCGCCAATAATACATTTTCCAGATGTAATGATCAAATTCATGCCAGATGTCGTCAAATTCCCGGTTCATGCTGATTAGGGCTGTAATACAGCCCAGGTCTTCTTTCCAGCGCTCTTCGGGCTCTGAGTTTTCGAAGCGAGAGAAAGCGTCGAGGTAAGGTCTGATGCGTTGCTCGATCTGAAGGGACGTCAACCCCCGAGTCTGGGCACGTACCTTTCTAACCTGCAGGAGAATCACTGCTAACGGCACAGGTGCTTCATCTCCAAAGATCCTGTATAAGTCTCGGATATATGGCCGTACAATAGAAGCGAACTGGTTGGCGTAGAAATAACGTCTTGCTGTTGGGGAAGCCGAGATGAAAGATTGAATGTCCCGAAACAAGTCTTCGTTTGCCTGAATGTTGAGATTTTTCACGATGTTGATATGAATTTCTGGCGCGAGCCAGTTGAAGATGTCAGAAGGCATGTTTGAACAGAAGATGGGGTTTCCAAGGGAGGAGTGAGGGGTGAGAGGGGGCGTTGCGGGCTTTATAGCTGTACAAGAAATCAAGGTTTTTCCATGATATCATTATAGAGAAAGACAAAGCGCCGACAAGATCTTTCAAACAAGGTTTTGGCTTGTGATTGGATCACGAGACGAGAGAAAGCGAAAGTTGGGGGACATGATGGCTGCCTGGACTCGGTGCCACTCGGTGCCTAAACACTCAAAACTCAGTACAAAGTTCAGTTCTCACGTGCAGCCAGTTGTTTCCCTGCTCACGATTCGCACAGCATTTTATTTTCCCAACAGATCATAATCTTCATTCGCTAACATTGAATAGACACCACAAAGGCTTCAGCACATCTAGCTTGAGCTCTTGGCCAACCCATCCTGAGCAGCCTTCTCCAGCCCCTCGACTGTCTCCTTAGGCAGCGACAAGAACGGCGAGTGAGAGCTCTTGATGTGAAAGTTTCCGGCATTAGGACCCAACGTAGCAGTCAGGTTCTCCTGAATAGCCAGAGGGATAGCACGGTCTTCATCGCAGAAGATGAAGAAACAGGGGACGTCGTGCCACGGCTCATACTCGACGTTGTCGGTGTACACGCGACGAGATTGATGCTTCAACGCAGCGATGGCCTTGGTCTGAGTCTCAGATTCAACGTCATGATAAAATACGTTTTCGGGCGTGTCAGCGTAGACATAGTCTCCCTGTTTATCGTTAAAAACCATTTCAATACGAGCGATATACAACTTACCTCGACTCGCATCCAAGGAAGATACTCTCCCCCAAGGGCCGCAAGAATACTAACTCCCTTTGGCATGACAAACGCACTCAGATAAACGAGCTGAATCACACCGCCCGTCTTGCCCTCCTGCACTCGCTGCTTCAAGCCCAAGCCCTTGACAGCCTCAGCACCGACGAGTCCACCGTACGAGTGCACAACGACCATGACTTTCTTCCCCTCCTCGATCAACTTCTCAACAACAGCTCGTACAGCGGCGACATCATCGCTCAAGCCTACGGTAGGAGGCTCAGCGCCGACGGAGGGGTAATCGACAGCCTCAGTTTCCCAGCCTTTGGCGTGGAGGTCTTTTCGCACGACATCGTAGCAATCAGCTGTGTGCCATGCACCAGGCGCGAAGACGACAGTAGGATTAGACATGGCGAGGTTCAAATAGACTGTAAAATAGTTAAACTGTAGAGAATATAGCGTAAACTAGAGAGAATATCGAGGGGAACACGATAGGATAAGTAATGTCTCACTGACTAGTTGAGGGGTCCAGTTTCAGTTGAATCCACTCGATTGCAGGGTCCGTCATATCGCGCGCAGGGTTCACGCTGCAATGCGCGAGTCAATTCTGATAAAGCAGTGGGTTTAGACTAGATTTGAATGGGGTTTAGTTGGATATGGCATGCGGCTAACACTTCGCCGATCAGGGTTCTCCTTGTCGAAAACAGCACTGAGTCCAAAGAAGACGATAGAGTTCAATCTGTATCTTGGTTGGCATGAGCTAGTAAAGTCAAATGCGGTTTGACATGCCAACTGGGATTATCCTTCTTGAGGTATCAGAGCCTCATTGTGATGGACGTAAGCAGACACAGCCTAAATCTTTCACGAGCGGTTGTTCTGGAACAACCTTAGAGGATTCGCTGTCAATTTCAAGACCATCTCGTCAGTATGGCTCGTCGGTTTCGATTTGATGGAGACTGGCATCTGGTCAGACTTGGCCTCATTCTCGTTGCTTCCAACTCTTAAGTGCCGTGATCCATCTCGGAAGATTGCTTTTCCCTTCTTCTTCTCTCGAGCTTTGGGTTGACTGACACGGTAGAGATTGTTATGTATATATAAGCGATTCAGAAGGACAGACTTCCTCGGCCAAATGGTCGTGCTGAAGACATCTTGGCCTGCATATGGTTCAACCCATTGGGGCGACATGCTGCGCTGACGTTCTTCCCAGCCTATCATCACACATGCTCAGTCATGACAAAGATCTGTCAGCGACAATGTCAGCTTTGAATAATATGAACAGACATTACTCTCACTCACAATCCAAATATAAATTACTAGCGTTTCTACGGATGTTTAATATCCAAGATCCAGTAAAGTTCCACTTCCATTAGCCTCGTATATCCCCTGCAAGCTCCCCGTCAACGGTTCATCACTATCTTCTTCCAAACAAGCTAAGCTACCTAGTTTGCCCCGTCGTACCAGCACAATGGCCAGTCAACAAGCCCCTAACCAATCCAAATCAATCGACGAGTATAGAGCGTTATACAAAACATATCTGGAACACTGCAACGCTCATGACTTTGAAGCGATGCGCTCATTCTACGCATCCCCCCTCATCGTCAACGACAAGCCCATAACACCCGAAGAAGCAACATCTTCCTTCCAACCCATGATTGACGCATTTCCCGACTGGCACTGGCATCTACGAAACCTCACCATCGAAGGCGACTACCTCTCGCTTCTCTTCAAAGTCACGGGCACTCACAAGGGTGACTTTCGAGGGTACAAAGCCACCGGCCGCAAGATTGAGACGAGCCAGTTTACGCTGTACCACGTCGTCGATGGGAAATTCGCACAAGTCTGGGACCTGGTTGATTTCGAGACATTGATTTCGCAGATCAAATAGAGGAAATACAATGGCAGATCAATGACATTCTTTTGTTTCAGTCTTCCCAAAATTTGGTGAATTAAGGAGGTCAACACCAAACCAGGCTTAGAAAGAACGCCGGAGAATAATCAGCCCGCCTAGCAAGGATTGCGTGTCTTGCGTGTTCCAGTGACGATACCACGCTGCTGGGTAGGGTATCAAAGGTGCCGAAATCCCGGGTGAATTGTTTCATCTGATTCAAACATCAACTCAACCTGCCGTCCGTCGAGCTCAGACTTGGGATCATTGTAAAAGCAATAATCCATTGTTGAATTATTGATGTGACTGCTCAGAACAAGGTCAAAGAGCTAAAAGGAGACCAGTTAAAACCCGTTGATTCCCGAAAGAACAGACTTTGGGCCCAGCCGAGACTGATCAGCACACGGGGCACTGGTTCCGCCCGCCGTCAAAGCACTAGACAGGGCTTATTAGGTGCATTTTTTAAGATGATAAGGCTGTAGACCCTAAGACCTCAACTGTTCTTTACGCGGTGCCGCATTTCAATGGGCCACGTCCCATGTCTAGTCCAGTCTTTCAAAATAGGTATCGATCTATATTAAAGCCGAGGGTGCAACGTCGACTGCTCTGACTCGTTGCTATTTTCTTTTCTTTTTTTTTTCTTCTTTGATCTTCATTCTCGCAGGTCTCGATTGGGCAACAATAGGGGGACTCGTCGGGCTTGACTCGACGGAAATTGACATCTGACAAGCGCTAAGTGAGCCTCTGAGTGTCTGACTGGTCGATCCCGAAAGTTAGGGAGTCTTCCCCGGTGGCGTTGGAGGAAAAGCCACCTCGGAAATCCAGACCCCTACCTCGCAAGCTCCCTCGCGATGTCACCTCACCTCGCAACGCCCAGCTAGCGTCTTTACGTTAGCGTTCAGTAGACGGGAGGTTTATCGAACTGGTGAAGAAAAGAAATATCCGGGGCTGATTCAAGATTCGAAACTAAGTTTAAAGCCCGCTTGTGTTCTGGAATGCTTTTCGTACTGTGGTGCTTTAGCTCTCGTTACTTCATCCCCTCCCTCATGTGAACTCAGTCTCTCCCTTCAGCATCATCACTTTGTCTTGCAGTATGGCCTCGTTGTATGGCCGTGATGACAACGCCGATCGGAGCAACGAGCTCAATGCCACGACGACAATTGTTCTCGTGCTGTCCGCTGTGTTTGTCGCTCTGCGCTTCTGGGCGCGATATGTGAGGATTGGATATGGGACTGATGACTGGTTGACACTGGTAGCCCTGGTGGGTTCAATTGGACGCCAAGAGTTGTACAATTCTGACAATGAGCTAGGTCTTTGTTTTCATCACAGGAGGTCTCAATTATGGCAGTACGTATTACCATTTGTTGGGTTATATTATCGCTAACAATTGGTAGTGATTGCGCATGGTCTCGGAAAGCATGCAGGGCGCGTATCGCAAGAAGATCTAATAACCTTCTTCAAGATCCTCCTCGCCTTCGAATGCATCTACGTCACAGCCGTGATGCTCATCAAACTCGCCCTTCTATCGATGTACCTGCGCATCTTCCCGTCTCGGAACTTCCGACTAGCCTCGGCCATCATCGCTGCTATTGTAATTGGCTGGTGGATTGCGATTTGCGCCGTGTGCATCTTTCAGTGCCATCCGATCAAAAAGGCTTGGATGCCGTGGCTTGATTATGGGACTTGCATTAATCTCAAGGCGTCGTTTATTGGCAATGCGATTCCGAATATAGCGACGGATATTGCCATTTTGTGTTTGCCGGTCGGGCCAATTTTGAAGTTGCAGGTCAACATGGCGCAGAAGCTGTCGCTTTTGGTTATCTTTTTGCTGGGCAGTTTGTAAGTTCTACATCAGCCTGTGAGTACCTGGTATTGACTCGTTTAGTGTCTTGTTTGCCAGTATCTACCGATTCACGACCATTATGCAATTCGACCCCATCGACACAACATGTAAGACCGAGCGGCACGACTACGACTCTCAACTAACTTGAACAGGGACCCTCGCTACAGCTTGCACCTGGTGTGTCGTCGAAGTAGCCTGCGGGACCATCGCCCTCTGCCTCCCAACCCTCCGACCACTCATGCTCATGATCTCATCCAAGTTCGAGAGCGTCACATCAAGAAAAGACGCAGTTGCTCGCACGGGAATGCAGACAGAACTCGTCACAATCGGAGGGACAGGGGGGAAGACGGGGCATTTTCATCGGATAGATGATGCATATGAACCCACCTCAAGTCAAAGGGGGCTTGCGACGAGAGATGGAAGCATACCGCATGGTGATCCTAGTGATAGAGGATCAGGTGACGACGATGCATCGTTTCACCATGGGAAGATTGACCTTGGGCCCAGATGATTAATGAATATTATTCAAATTGAAGTTGTATCACAGGAAAAGCTTAGCGAGTCTGGCATAATACCATTTGGATTGGATACTCAAGCGACAACGACTAGCACTGACTCAGTAGCCCATAGCAGCCAACATGTCCAGATCCCTCTGCCAATCATCAGACTTATACGTCTTCCATTCCGACCACTTCTTCCACTGCTCTCCCGCAATCTTATCCGTCTTATCCTCCTCTTCACCCTCATCCACCGTCAGCTTGCCCTTGTCAATCGGCGCCCCCGGCAGACGCACACCCTGCACCCAGTCGAAGAAGTTATCCGGATCCCAGATCTTCTTGATCTTGCGCAGCTCCTCGTAGTTATCGCCAAAGTACGCGCGCTCGTGCACCGCCTCGGCCACATCGCGGTCCGGGAAGTTGACAAAGGAGGCCACGCCCGACACCGACAGCGGGCGCAGCGCCTGCTTCACCTTTGCGATGAAGCCGCGCATGTCGCGCTCCATCCACTTGTCCGTCCACTCGACCGTCACGTACGTGTGGAACACGGCGCTGCGCCAGAAGAAGGCCGTGTCGGTTGGTTTCTTCTCTGCCGCTTTGCCTCCCGAGTGAATCCATGTGACCAGGAAGTTGACGTTCTCGCCTGCGAACTTCTTGCGGAACTCGGCCATGAGCTCTCGGGTCGCTGCTGTGACCTTTTTGAGCACAACAGGGTCCTTGTTTGTGAAGATGAAGGAGCTGTATAGCTCGTACGACGCATTGGAGGGATAGGCTCGCTGCGTCTCTTCCAGCCACTGTCCGACAAGCGTCTCGTACAGGAACCGGGTGGATTTCTCGGGCAGCACGCGACGCTTGAGCTGTGTGCTGAGCTCCGTGTTCTTGATATACTTGTCAATGATGGCGTCGTATTCCTCCTTGCTGCCGTCAAACGCGATTGTGAACCGCACACCGCCCTTGTTGGACTGTCGAAGGTCGCAGATCCAGGTGCTGTCGATGGTCAGGCTGTTCGGCCAGTCAGTCACATAGAACTCGTCCATGGTCTTCATGACGTCGTCCGTGAATCCGTTCTCGGGGAACCACTGGTATCGCCCAGCAGTCACGATACCGCCTTGGCTGTTGAGCTGCTGGACTCTGAGCTTGAGGCTGACCATGACTCCAAAGTTGCCACCGCCGGCACCACGAAGCGCCCAGAAGAGTCTTGCCTCGTCAGATCCGGGAGGATCCCTCTCTGAAACCGTCACGAGGTCACCGTCGGCAGTCACCAGTGTTGCCTCGACGAGAGTATCGGACCCCATTCCGAAGCTTCGAGTGAATGGGCTAAGTCCGCTCCCGAGGATGAAGCCGCTCACACCAACGGTCGGACATCGGCCGCCATTAACGACGAAGCCATCGTGTCCACCGTCGATGAGGGTCCCGTAGACGTGGCCCCACTGACAGCCGGCGTCGAAAGTGACAGTCCGGGTGTTCATGTCGAGGGCCACCTTCTTCATGCTCCGAAGGTCCAACGAGATACCTTTCTGGGCAGTGGAATGGCCCGCATACGAGTGGCCATTGCACTTGATGGTGACCTTGAGCCTCTTCGCCTTGGCTTCTCTGATGACAGCTTGGACGTGGGCAGGAGTCTCTGGACGAGCCACGAATTCCGGTCGCGAAAAGCGGAACAAGAGGTTGGACGTGGCTATGGCCTTGTCATATTCGGGCTGTCCACGTTCGAGGATGGGGACTTTCTGGGTCTTGAGAGTCTTGATAGAGGCTTCCATGATTGGGTTTCTGCTTTGCTTTGCAGAGATCAAAAGAGAGATCAAAAGCCTGGGGCTGTGATGAGTACGAACACGTCCAGGGGTCGAGGCGGATGTCCGTCACTCAGATACTTGGAGCTCGTGGATGAACCACCCTGTGCACTTCAGACACAACTCTCGTATTTCTCGCAGCAACCAGATGACACGGGGCATGGCGTTCGGAAAGCAGACCACCCGTGTGTCATATATGCAAGGGAGTCCTTATTCTGGCAGTCATTGGTGATCGGTGCGGGCCGAGCCAAGCTCAATATCGATCTTCCGGAGCTGATCGGCGCGTCAGCTGTCCCATTAGAATGCTCAACGACAGCTGTATACTCTCTTGGGTGCGTTCGATTGGTCGCTTAACGCTTCGACAATTGCGGTGACCGTTTTGGTAATCCGACGTGGTTTTGGCGTAGCTGAAAGCTGCGTGCGAATGGAGTCTTATCAGCTACTGAGCCTAATCTGGTGAAACCTACATACAAGTCTCAAGGTGATGTCTAAGTTCTTTCTTGCGAGAGCTGGAACTGGAGGCGTCATCGAAAATGAGACACCAAGTACCTGAAGAGCTGATGGGCGATTGGCAAATGCTATAAGAAGGGAGTAAATGTGCCCAACGAACTCGGGTCTTTCTCTCAAGCCAAGAGTGTCGAGATCAATTGGTGAGAGAAGGTTGACCTTGTCTTTACAAGAACAACAAGCTCTTCCCTAAATCTCTACAACGGGTCCTTCTTCTTGCAGTCGCAGCCATGTCCATCTTCCAGGACGCCCGCAACGGGACCCTTTCAAAATACAAAATCGACACTTATCTCAAAACTGACCCCAACATCCTTGACTCCATAGATCCCTGGACCGGCCATACGCCTCTTGGGACTGCCGTCATCGCTGGTATTCCCAACGTTGTGGAAAACCTCCTCAAGAAGGCTGCCAAGGCAGACGCACCATCCAGAGATGGAGAGACTCCCCTGCTCCTCGCCACTTGGATGACAACCAAGGAGCGCCCCAAGATCGTCCAGCTGCTCCTTGCCTCCACCCCAGCCGGTTCGGTGGACAGCACCACCGGCGCCACTGGAAACAAGACGCCTCTCATGTTTGCCATTCAGAAGCGCGACATCCAGTCCATCCGCAACCTGCGCCGTGCCGGTGCTTCTCTGACCGTCAAGAACGCCGCTGGCACCACGGCTCAAGATGACGCCGTCGCTACCAAGGACATGGCTGTCGTTCGTGCCCTCAACCCCGACGACGAGCGTCGCCAAACTGGAGTGCTCACCGACTTGGTCCTCGCCTTTCTGCTCTACATTGTAGCCTGGGTGAATGGCGCTCTCGAGGGCGCCGTCCGTCGCGCATCCGGCCTGAGCGGCGAAGATAATCCTCAGACTGAAGAAGTAAGTAACAAACTGGCATCACGTTACCTACTGGTCATAACAAAGCTTTACAGAAAGTGAACAAAGGCCTCACACCGAACAAGAACCAGTTCCAGAGAAATGTCGACAAGTATGTCGACGAGAATCCAGTCCTCAAAAACTTCTTCAAAGACCGTCCCGACTTCATCCAAGAAGTTACCAGAAAGGCGGCGAATCTGGAGAAGGAAGATGAACCTCTTGGCGACAAAGATACTCTTCCAAAGACCATCAAGGTGTCGCTGCACCAGCAGGTCATTTACTGCGGCAAGTTCTCCCAGACCCAAGCTGTCAACACTCATCTCGTGAAAACTCAGCTGACCATGAAAACAGACGACAGCAGCTCCATGAAGCGCGAAGGTCGCTGGGCCAGCCAAAAGGCACTCATCGGCCGCATCGCCAAAATCACCACCAAGGTCCTCCCCGACGGCGAAGGTGTTGCTCTGCGCTTCATCAACCAGGATATCGACAACTCGTCCAACCTTACTTTCGACCAGATCAGCGACATAATCCAGCCCATGAGCTGGCACCCCGACGGTGACACGGATATCGGTACCAACCTGAAGCGCAAGATCCTTGAGCCGCTCGTGTACGCCAAGATCGCCAACAAAACTTTTAACCGGCCTCTCCTTGTGTCCATCTGCACTGATGGTATGCCCGAGCCGGAGAACAAGCAGGTGCTTGCCAATGCCATTGTAGAGTGTGGCGACAGGCTCGAGGCTGCCAAGTTGCTCCGTGGAAGTGTGAAATTCGTGATTGGTCAGGTCGGAACAGCTAGCCTTGCCGAGGATTTCCTCGACAGTCTTCGAGAGAACCGGTCCATCAAGAATGTGACTTTCGTGACCTCAGGTAAAAATCCGCCCTTCTCCCTTGGTGGTCGCGACATCGACACTGACCTGTAGCAGAGAAACTCGACGAGAAATTCTCCGAGTTCAACGAGAACCAGGGCAAGCTCGACCGTTGGGTAAGTGTCGGCCAGTTAGACTACAGAAGTCTGTGTCAATCGAACTAACATGCTCTCTTAGTTGATTGAGACTCTCTTTACGCCCATCGCGGATGCCAACACTGGCAAGTAATTATGTCATGATCACGGTGAGGAGTGGTGCTATGGGTTTGTTGTGTCCTATGAAGGTCTTTCAGATCCTACAAACTGCTCTAGCCGAGACTTGAACGGGCTTGGACGGCACGGGTTAGGTAATGATATTGATAGCTATGCCAAGCGTTTTGCCTGGTGTTGCTATAGACACGATACAAAATATGTGACTAGTTTTACTTTGATTCTCGTCTCCTTTCAGTGCCATGTCAGAACGAGACTGTCACACGTTGTCGCTGCCATGAACTGAATGTGTTCGTGTTGCAGTCTACAGTGGATTCGGGCCGGGCCGTCGGGAGGGGTCCGATTGGGCTTACTACCCAGTAGCAGCAGTTCATGGGTTTCGTGACGTGGATGGGATGAACCAAAGGAGGACATGGCATGTATGATCTACAGGATTGATACGACAGAACAAGCTTAAGTCGATGAAAGTTCAGTGCCGACAACGGCAGACAGATGAACCACCATCTATCTAAATGATGCTGCTGTTCATTTCTCTTGCCCTCCAGCCGAATCATAATCCAGATGCTGACGTTCTAGTCCACATAAAGAACGATGGCGCATGTGGGAAGTCAAAATAAACCGCATCAGCCATGAAATGCCCATTGTTAAAGTGCTGTTCTCTGTCTCGAGGGTCAAGTCAGTGTGACCGTTGTCTGAATGCAAGAAAACACCCGTTACCGGGCTGCCAGGGAGGGGGAATGCCTTATCGATAAGCCCACTCACCGAAGCTCACCACGAAATTCGAAGTCAATCGACCCACCATCCTCCTCCAAACAATCCAATGCCTCAATTGACACAACAATAGCCATGGCGCTCCCTCTCTCTCGCTGTCGCGCCTCCCTGCGCCTCAGCACATGCACCAGATCCTTAATCCCCTTGCGCACCCGCCAATTCCTCCCCCGAAGCTTCAGCCAATCCTCCATCGCCTACTCGAAAACCCAGCCCACCAAAGACGACGTCCTCAACCTCTGGGATCAGTGTACGACGACTTCAATGCCCGCTAGGTCGGTGCTAACGTGCGCCAGATAGCAATGCGGGTATACCGAGTACTCCCGGTGTCAATGGCCAGTATGCAGGGTTTATGAATAAGAGGAGAAACATGTCCTCGAAGCTCTCTTTCGCCGATCTCGTTCTGCCGTCTGGCGAGGTCATTCAGCTATGCGCCGACTCAACGAAATACCCTGAAGCGTCTGCACTCTTTCGAAATATTCGTGCAACAAGCCCAGTCGTCGTTAGCACCGAAAGCGAAGCGAGCCCAAGCCCAGACACCGAGAAGCAACCCTCCAAACGAACGTTTTACGTCAAAGACATCCGACCATTGAACGACGTACAGCAAAACCTCATTGTAACACCCGACGTCATATTCCCCGACACCAAGCGCCACTACCAACTCCGCCATCACCCAGAGCTCCTCGCAAGACTTCAATTCCGATCATGGCTCAAAGGCCAATTAACAGCCGGTCTACAAGAAAAGGGCTTCACCGACATCGAGACCCCAACACTATTCAAGTCAACACCCGAAGGCGCACGAGAATTCCTCGTACCAACCCGCCGACCCGGTTACGCATACGCTCTCACGCAAAGTCCCCAGCAGTACAAGCAGGTTCTTATGGCGAGCGGTGTTTCGCGATACATGCAGTGGGCGCGCTGTTATCGTGATGAGGACGCTCGTACGGATCGGCAGCCGGAGTTCACGCAGCTTGATATGGAGTGGGCGTTTGCGAATGCGGAGGTGGTGAGGAAGGATGTTACGGATATTGTGCTACGGTCGCTGGAGGCTCTGAGGCCGGCGCATAGCTACAAGGACATTCGGGGAAGTCATGTGCCTGTGATTGCAGACATTCCTGAGGGTTCTCGTCCTGCTGATGAACCGGTTCAGCACAAGGTCACGACACTTACGTTCCAACAGTGTATTTCGATGTACGGAACCGACAAGCCAGACTTGCGGCTCCCGGGAAGAGTACGTCGCATCGTCCCCTCGTCAATATACCACTAACACTTCCAGATCCACGCGATACCGAACGAAATGTGCGAACAGTTCACCAGCATGATGACCTACCTCAAAGACCCCCTCATCGAAGCCTTTCACATCCCCGTCAAAGATCTCGAAGACGATATCCCACGACCAAAGCGCTTCACCGAGGAGTTCATCGAATCACTACCGAAACACCTTCGCGAGAATAAAGACGGCATGCCAGTGATCCTAGTCTGTGACTCGCGACAACCCCGCGGCGGCTTCTCTTCTCTCGGTGTAGAATGCGATGAAATCGTCAACATCGCAACAGGCGGAAAGGGTGTTCTAGAGGGTGACATTCTCGTCTTTCAAGCGCGCGAGAAGCCACAAGGTCAATACTACCGCGCCTCCACAGCAATCGGCGAGATCCGCAACGAGTTGTACAAGAAGCTTCTCACCAATGGTCTAGTAGAAGACCTCCCCGCACCCGGTACTCCCGACTCAATGCAATTCGTCTGGGTAACCGACTTCCCCATGTTCAAACCCACCGGCGAGGACAACGACCCAGGCCAAGAAGGCTCCGCCGGCATCGCAGCAGCGCACCACCCCTTCACAGCGCCCAAATCCAAGCACGATCTCGCCCTCCTCTTCACAGACCCCCTACAAGCCAAGAGCGCAGCATACGACCTCGTCCTCAACGGCGTAGAAGTCGGCGGCGGCAGCGAGCGTATCCACATCCCCGCCGTGCAGGAATTCATCATGCGAGATATCCTCAAGATGAAGGATAGTAGGATCGCAGACTTTGCGCATTTGTTTGATGCGCTGAAGGCAGGGTGTCCGCCGCATGCGGGGTTTGCGCTGGGTTTTGATCGGTTGGTTGCGCTGTTGACGGATACGACTACTGTGAGGGATGTTATTGCGTTTCCGAAGACGATGAAGGGTGAGGATCCGTTTGTCAAGGCGCCGACGAGGGTTACGGCGGAGCAGCTTGCGCCTTATGGATTGCAGTTGAAGGGGAAGCAGTGATGGATGAGGTGGTGTGGTATAAAAGTGATGATGGATAGAATCGCGACTCATTGTTTGGATACTGGGTATAGAATTGTATATTAGATGAGTATGTATGATAGAACAAATGCATCAGGTCACTGGCGGTCTGCCGAATTGGACAAGTCACTCAACATGGGAAGTTTCATACGGTCATCACATTGTCAAGGCGATTGAAGGTTCGTATGCGTTCAATTGTTTCTAAGTAGGTCTTTGCCGCTCTCATAATTCAGCGTCAGTCCATTCCCATTTCCCAACCGAGCCATTCCCGACCACACATTCTAGATGTTGCCGTTCTCTATGCCCCAGTGTTCCGTAACTCCGATGAAGTCCATGCCGCATAAGGTATCAAGGTGTCGCAAGTAAAACAAGTCGTCAAGGCTTGGGAAGCGCTTAAGCCATAAAGGCAAAGACAGCAGCACCAACAGCCGCCATAAACGCAACAACACCAGCCTGTCCACCCCCAACACTCGCAGCGCCATTATCGTTATTCGCAGCCGCACTAGCACTAGCACTAGCCTCATCGATAGCCGTGCGAACCTTTGAGCTCACGCCATCGAAAGCGGTGCTGGCGCGGGACGCAATCTCGGAGCCCTTGTCGCGAGCCTCGGAGGCCTGGCCCTCGACCCAGGTCTTGGCGTCGCCGCCCTTGTCGGAGGCCCACTGCTCGGCCTCGGAGTAGTGGCTCTTGACCCAGTCGTCGACGTCCTGGCCGGCGGCGGAGGCCTTGCCCTCGGCCCACGACTTGACGTCGTCGGGGATGATGTCGCGGGGGAGGACGGCGGGTTGGGTGATGTGTGGTTGGGGGGCTGCGTTGCCGGCGACGAGGGTTGCGGCGGCCAGGAGGGCGACTTGTGTGTAGAGCATCTTGAGTGTTGTTGTTGTGTAGGTGTATTTAAGTGATAGAGATAGGTTGGTAGTTGTGAGATTGTTGAGAGTTGAAAGAACGGATGTGGTTGTTTAGGTGAATGACTGAGAATGATGGAGAAGAGAAATGAGTGCAGCACCTCTCCTTGATATAGCTCTCAAATCCCCTAACTCCCTCAGCTTGATTGCTTGACTTGTCTCCTGTCATTTCAGGCCCTGCATGAAGAATCATAGCGCACTGCGTCATGTCCCACCCACACCACCCAACCACAACCCGCTATTCAGCTCATCCCTGCGCCGATCTTGGACCGTTCCAAGGTCTGCGCCATCATTTACATGTCATCACCAGCCGCAATTCCATCATCGACCTCTCAGGTGTAACCCTCAGCTCCACTCCCTCTGTTTCACTGACTCTCTTGTGGCGATGCCATTCCGCGCTGTACCTGGGACTTAAACTTGTTTCAGTATCGTGTGCTGCTATTTTGGAATACATGTATAGAACAGGTTGGCAGCCACGCGGCAAAGTGTCGTGTGCTCGACCAAGCCTCAGATCTGCTGTGCTCTAGAAACTGCTACGGAGCACGGTCGGTGATTTTATTGGCGTTGGTGCTTATTCAGATGTTTAATATTAAACGCGTTTTACCCCGGCCTTCGCTACGTTTCTTGTAGATAAACTCAAATTACCTACCGACCGGGGCTCGAGGCCTCCCGCGGGGCCCAGTCGGTAGTTGATCATCACAGAACTTGACGGTTTGCATCACTCATGACGAGAAAAAAAGAGGCAAAATTGTCATATTGATCGCTTGTTGTCGGGAATTTCGGCGGATTTGCGACGCGTGTTTGCATGGCACTGCCATCGTGTTACGTCGCTCAACGACATCACACCGCCGTTGCTGCCGTAGAGTTGGGGGAGAATGGTATTGTCAGAGGCTATGAGATAAAACTAAAAGTCCAGAAGCCTCCATTTATGAATGATCTCATTTCATAAATGATGGCGCTGTAAGAGGTTGCGACGTATGAATCGGCGTCAGTCGCCAGTCGTTCATAAAGCGTTAGATAAATTCCCAGCAACAGGAAGACTCCATCACCAACCATCTCGTTATCCTGGCGCGGTTCAACCCGCTTCAGCAGCTATACTGCTACACCTAACATGTTACGCGTAAAACGGTTCCGCGTAAATGAAAACCTTGTGCTATAAAATACAAAAACCGTGGGTATCCCTCACTTTATCTTCCATTCGCTGTCTTAAACTGTCAATCGCACGCTACCCTGGACCAACCCATTGGCGTCTGGGCTGGGCTGGACGCGGGGATGTTTGGCCTCGACATGTCGATTCTTGTTATACTTCCTCGAAAATAATTGGCCGCATACCTCACATGATATTTCACTGGTCAAGGAATTACTTAGTGAGCATGACGATCACAAAAGATAAACAAGGGAGTCCACTTACCGACCCGGAATCAACTGCGGTCGCACTCCTCTGCACCGGCCTCTTCCACCTGGAGGGGTTGGAGGTTTCGAAACAGTGGCTGTTGATTCACATACTGACTGGCAAAACATCGCAAAGGCTTCGTCTTCAAGTATGACCCTCTGTAGGGCTTGTCAGTCCAATGGCGCTCCCGTTTTTTACGGCGTTTGACTACTTACCCGCCCAACGCACAGCATGTACTTTCGCAGCTCTTCTGGGGTCTGAAGGTACCCCAGGGCGACGAATCTCTCCACAATGGATATAATTCCTGCCGTAGACGAACTTTGGGCCGCACCATTGCTTTTCAGACGTTTCACACAGGCGTTGACCACATTTCTAGCCTCGGATCCTCCTTGGGTGAAGGCGATACAAGAGTACAGGTCTTTGGTTGTTACCCCACGCCCTGAGAAAACGTGGAGAAGATCTCCACATTCTGTCAGGAAACCGATAAGGTTAGACACGATCGCTGAACCTTGTAAGTCCTCGAGAGTACTTGAAGTTGGCAGCAACTCCTCAACGACAATCGTCGCCCCTGAATTACTTGTCGCATCGAGACCCCAGAACAGGTCGGGAAAATCGTTGAGCAGTGTTTCGTCTTGCATGTACCAAAGCTCGTCACTTGAGCTTTGAGTGGGTGGGTCTTCGCAGAGGACTGTCGGCGTCTGGGGCTTGCACGCATCTTCAGTTGCGATTGATGGCATAGGCGGCCAAACGACAGCAGCCACATCACTGAACAATTGACGCTCTTGAGGGCTACGAATTGCATTTAGCCAGGCATCAGTGTCCCGGAAATTATCGTGGTTTTTCAAGCAGCACGAAGCGATGTATGAGAGACTGCAGAGCGAGAAAATGTCATGTAAGGAATCGGGCTTGGCGCCAACCAGGACATTGCGAAAAGTGAAGATGGCTACCTCACAGAAATGCGTTGAAGAGTTGAAAGAGTTGAAGAGGGGAGTGAAGTTAGGTATAGTCGAGGCAATTTGTTCTAGGCGTCCCCAGTAGCGGTCGATTTGATGGCAGAGTCCATCGTGAAATGTGGTTGACATCTCCGTGCCTGTCTTGTCAAGGTAATAAATGAAGGAAGCGAACAATCCATCGATTGCCGAGATGGCGTCCTTGAATGGGTCGCCAGCTTCCATGGGAAAGGCCGTGAGTTGAGATAGCTGAGATTGAACTATTTCGCAATTTTGGATAAAACAGGTAAATAAATAAGGAAATCTACCTGGAGAGCGTTTATGATGTTAGACAGAACGCAGATGAGTTGTCAAAACCTTCGTCTCAACGTTAGCGAGGGGCCCGTGGCGTTTTCAGCAAGCTCGAGACCAATCGAGGTGGGTGAGGTTAATGAGGCCAAGGTGAGCTGGGACAAGCGGGGAGCAGAGGAAAAAACCCCTGCGAACAGGCTTTTTTCTTCACGCGCGCCACAGATCACAACTTTTCCCCACCTAAGCCGCCTGCGTAAAGCCATGTAGGCCATCAACCAATTAGACCCCTAAAATGGGTACTTCGAAAGAGGAACGGGTGGAGCGAGCTCTATCTATATGCAGAGCTGAAAATGCGTATGTTCAAGAGTACTCCGTACCTACTCCATAGCTTCATTCCGGCAAATATAATCATCATCCCGCAGGGATTGATCTAATATACGGCCTTTTCTGCAAATAGAAAAAGCCCACTTCAGAATCCAGTACACTATTCCATATTTAGAGTGGCAGTCCAGACTGCCACCCAGAATAGGAAACGACGTTATGATATTATCGTTTCGCTCTTCCATTTGCCATAAAGCTGAACTATGACTTGTATGTATCTTAATAGCGAACGCTTCATGACTCTTATCCAACAGATAGACCGTGATATTCATCCCAAAAAACTATCAGGCGTGTGTTTGAAAAGCTGCCTTGGGGCAATTGTACCGTAATAGCTTCTAAATTTGGTGGACAAATCTCAAGACTTGGCGACCGCCATTGACCCCGAGTGTCTAGCACGCCTCTTGACAACCCCAAACAAGACCTATAGTGAGCAAATTATTTATTAGAATACTTAAGAAGACGAATGAAGAGGCAGACAAATTGTTTTTGGCCATTCAAATCTCGCGAATGGCCCGTGAAAATATGCAAAGAACATCGCGTGACGATCATCACAGATATTAAAATGCTTAATTCTCCCAATTACAGGTCCGCCGCTCTACCAAAGGGCCCAAAAGCGTAGACTCCTCCAGGGACCTAGCGCAACAGGGCTTATATCTGTAAAATACATCCTACTGGAACCCGAAGCTCGCCAAAGACAGGTACCATTTATCTTAACCCTCTAGGTGTGTCTGGACTTTGAATTTCGGCCCGTGTCCACCTTTCCTTCCTCGCTCATGGCACCTCAGCTACCCGGTACTCACAGACGCCATCTGCGTGTCGCATGCACTGGAGTTTGCATGTTTTCTGGCAATATGTCGTCTCATATTGGTCTTGCGTGTGAATTCTTCTCCGCATTGGTCACATGGTACTTTATTTCTGAAGTTGGGTGCCTGTCAGTTTGTACACGGCCATCGTGTCTTTTGCAGACCTACAGCTTTCGCTCCGGAGGGCGATCTGTGCACTGACGTCGTGCAACCTGCGGCATCTTTGTCATCTCTGTGGACGAATAAACAGCTTTGCAGACCTTTGCAAGGGTTTGGCCACTCGGAAGGATTTCCTGTGACTCGTATTAGTCTCCTTTCTGCTGAACAAGATACAATGCAGGGATACCTTCCCAACTATTATTATGTAGTCTTGAACTTCATCGATGTTCTGGAAATAATTCAGGCCCACAAACCTGTCCACAACAGCGAGTATTCCACGAGCAGATGGGTCTCCGAAGCAGTCATGTCGCCTCAGAGCCTGGGTGAAGTTCTTGACCTCTAAAGAAACATCAGAATGCGGCCCTTTCGTGGTCGCTCCATGCCCACTGAGAATGTCCATCAGATCTCCGCAATTGGAGATGAAGCTTGTCAGGATGCTCATGACTGCCGATTGGCGTAGATCCCCCGCTGAGAGCGGACTGGGAGGCTCTGGGGTGTCAAATATAGTGGGGTGAAACCCTGGAGTAGTGGCCGTCATCTGAAAATTAGGCCCGGGGAGAGACCCTGGCAAATTGACGAGACCGCCCCAGAACGGGTCGGCAAAATCGTCAAACAATGAGATGTCTTGCATGGTTGCACTCTGAGGTGATATATAGCCCGGACCATTGAAAGGTTGAGAGGCTGAACATAGGCATTGTTCTGTTTGGAAGGGGTACGCCCTCATATCTCCGCCACCACCGCCCCAAAGCCGTTGAATGAGACCGTCGAACAGTTGACGATGCTGAGCATCGCCAATTGAGTCCCGCCAGATATTGATGTCGCGGAAAATACTGTCAATATCTGGCTTGCCCATTCTTTGGGAACATATTGAAGCAACATAGGATAAGCTACAGATCGCGAATATATTCTCCAGAGAATCAGGCTTTGATCCTGTTGAGATGCTGCGAAACGTGAAGATAGCGGCTTCGTACAGTTGAACGGGAGTAGGGAATGATTTGAGTAAGCTGCTAAGGCCGGGAAGGTCTTCTGTCTGTGTCATGTTGGTCAGAGCATCCCAGTATTGCTTGACCTGAACCCGCAAGTCAAGAATGCATTGCCAACGTGCCATGCCCCGTAGCTCTGCATTGGGGACATGGATGGTACTGGGTCTGGTGTTATCGAGATAAATCAGACCTGCCAGCAAGCCGTCAATTGCCATGATGGGATTGGGAAATGTTGAGCTTGTTGTATCCATGGGAAGTTGGAAGGGTCGAATGTGGATTTGAAGGGATACTGAATGACACGGAAGTCCATCTTGTTATAAAAACAGCTTCTTGATCCTTTTTAGGAGAATATTGTATGGCGTCAAAGTAAAAAAGAGCGGTCATGAAACAACGACCCTTGCAACTCAATTCAAGCCACCTTTTCAATTGGCTTGTTGTAGGAGGACGGACACGGATTGGGTGGAATCTAGATAATCAGAATTGAAATCCCCACCGTGATTTGGCGGTGGAACCGGCCGGTTCGCGGTCCAATATGGTTGAGGCTCAACTGAGGAGTTCGTGTCCATCGTAGCACGCACACCACAGCCGACTCCCTAGTAAGTCGACTGGCTGATCATCGCACTAACCTAATTAAAAACAGTTAGGCCTGCAACGTCCCGGTTTCTCGACTGCTTACTGGGATAAATAGCAGGGGTGAGATAGCAGGGGTCGGGGGCCCATGGCCAGTCACAGTGATGGCAGCACTTGGTGGAAGGAAAGCAAAACGCCATCATAAAATGATTTCCAAATCCGTTGTTTCGGAGTCTTCTGGGACTAGTGAGCTCTGTCTGTCACACGAACGGCTTGCTTTTGGAGGATAATGAACAGGGTTCATCCTTCGACACAGCGCATGCCTCTTATATAGCGTTGCTCCAGGACTCACAACATGCTCCGGCGCACGAGCAGATCCACCAGAAGGATTTAAAGTTTGGGAACATCCATTCAAGACCCCGGGATCATAGAGGGTTTGTTGTGATGTGTCAAGGATGTGTGCTTGTACTGATAGAAGCGACTATCGCAACATGCATGCCTGTAAGATCATGGATTCATGGGAGCACCTGCATCCTTGGCTACACTGAGCCTCCACTGTGGAGAATTTATAGATGTCATGGGACAACAGTCGGCGCCCGTCACCCCAAGACAGAGGATTGGGGTCGTGGTTGGAGCATTGGTATCAGTAACGTACTTCCATGTTGTTTTAAACTGCTTGATATCTGGTTGAACAAGTCACGAGACGTCACATGAGATTTGGCCATCCGAACAGTTCATCACTCAGCTGAGACACAAACTACTCACACAACACTAAGCCTCTCCAGCACCAAGATAAGAGGTAAAGTGCAGCATAGGCCGCATAACACGACGAGATTGTCCGAATTGGAAGGAATCGAAATCGAGAAATTAATTCAGCCGCTTATCCAAACAAATACATGTAGCAATGCAGCTTTCCATTGGGTATCCGCCACAACAGAATATTTAGACAATCGCTGCCATTCACCTCATGTCTGATCTGTGTACACAGTTTCTATGTCGCTTCATATTGCTTTTCCTCGTGAACCGTTTCTGACATATGGAACAAGAAAATTTCTTTCTGTAATGTATTATGTCAGCTCGTGTAATATGAACATGAGTATTATTTGACGTACAGCTCTGGCGCTGCACCGGGTTGCATGGAGAGGCTTCTGGAGCCTGAGGGTACAGCCGTCCCGACAGCATTCACTACCAATGGGCAATATTTCACAAATTCTCTATCGGGCATGATTTCCTAGGCCAGGTGTAAGTTGAACCATACTCGTCTTCAACTTTGCATATCCGTACCTTGCCGACGATGATCATGTACTCTTGGATATCTTCGGGAGTTTTCAGGTACCCCAGCTGGGTGAATAGATCGACAATAGCAAGAATACCCAATGAAAATGGGTCTTGAAAGGATTCACCTTGTCGCATGCGTTGTATGCATGAAATGACATCGTTAGATTGGGGTTTTGCCTGATCGAGAATGGCAGATGAAGGTGAATATTGGTGCTTTGCTGTCACCCAACGGCCAGAAAGGATTTGGAACAGTTCTCCACATTGGTCTAGGAAAAGCTTTAAATTAGTGACAAGGGCCGATCCGCATGGGCCTAATTGAGACGAAGTTTGGGGCCTTGTAAGCGGGATCTTCCCACTAGTGATGTGAGAGTTGTTTTGCGCTGCTTGGTCTGTACATCTGGAATCTGGGAGTCTGAGGCTGTCGAATACCGCATTACTGCATCCCGGCGGGTAGCTAATGAGGCCGCAGTCCTGTACTGGTGATAATTCGAATGGTGCATCATGGTATACGGAGTGAAGAAGATTAGTGTAATCCGGCGTCACAGCGTCGCAAAAATGAGAAGTGAGGGCCGGGCTCGGTATTTCTGGGAACAGTGTCTGAATCAGATTGGCGAATGTTTGCTGATGATCATATCTGATGATGGTATTCGCCCATTGATCAACGTAAAGTTGAGTATTACAGATCACCGAATTGTGGCTCCTTTTTAGATGATATGAAACGACATGCGACAAACAGTAAAGAGCAAGAACGTCGATTAAAGTACTCGGCGGTTGTCCAATAAGAGTGTTTCGAAGCGAGGAAATGGCGGCCTGGAAGAAAACAAAAGGATCCACGAAAGAGTTGGGGGCAACATCAATGCCTTCCAGACTCTGAGAGAGAATTAACGCCCGAAGGCGCTGCCTGACATTTTCCAGATTGATCCAAATGACTTCAAGGTGTTTCCACGACTGAAGATTATGTGGAACGAAATGCTTAGTGATTCGACTTTGTGCAGTGGCTTGCTCTGTTGTACTAAGGTAGATGAGCCCTGCGAGGAGCCCATCAGCTGCAGCCAACGTCTGTAAAGAGACGTCCGGGGCCATTGAGCCCATGATCAGAGGAGAATATGAGTCGGAAATAAGTTGGTAATTCTGAGGTCTTAGAGAGGTATTGAGTAGTGAGCTATTTGCGTGGGACAAAAGTTTTTGATCTGCTAAGGTTGTTTGGTGATGGTCTTTATATAACTCTGTCAAAGAAGGGGGGACCTGATGCCGATGGCTTTGACCATTGGTACATTCATAAGGTACCTTAGATAGTGATGGGTTCTATCCTACCGGAGAAGGCGAGAGAGGTGCTAGAGTGCTCCATGCTACAGGGATTGTACAGGGAATTCTCAACATGCCCCGCCTTTCTTTCTGAACTTCTCCAGAGTTGAGAAATTCTAGAGTTGAGAAATTCTAGAGTTCAGAAATTCTGGAGTTCAGAAAGGAGAGATGAGGCTAGCAGGGGTCCTGCACCCCCCCTGTCCTTTCAAGCTGTGCAAACTGCACAGCTGTGCCACCTGAACAGCTGTGCCACCTGAACAGCTGTGCCAACCGAACAGCAGTGCCAACCGAACACTGGTGCAAATCTAGCACTGTGAAAATCTGTAATTGCAGATCCAACACTTGCTTGCCTCTAGTCCACCGTCTAAAAGTGACGCAGCACTGCGACCAGGAGTGAGAAAGGGGAACTTGATAGGTGCCCATGCGCACTGCAAGATAAGTCTTGGGAAATACGGAGGTAATTGAGACAGGATGCGGTTATATTGGAACAGAAAGTCAAAGATCAAGTCAATTGTTCAATTTCGATGGGTCATGGTCAAGTCGCGTGGTGGCTACGAACTATGAGGCGCAAGTCGAACCGTCCAGGTTCGTAGACCTACCGGCTGATGGCCCCACAACACCTGGAGCCGTGAGTCGGCAAGCGCCAGGTTGCTCCGAGTAAGTGAGCACTCATGGAGCCGTCTGGTGCAATGATAGAAGACCATACGGTACGTAATTGAGAGGGTGTTAAACACGCAGGAAGAGCCGGCCGGTGAATGCGATGTATCTAGAGCAGAAAGTATTATTTTATTCCTTGTATAAGTCGTTGATCAGTGCCAGTCAAGCCAACACCAGACCAACAGATGAAGCAACGACAAGAAAAGAAAAGAAGTCTAAAGGTAAGCTCTTATTTGACATTTGCCTCTTATCTTAACTTGTAAGTCATATATTCGGTCATGCTCCAAGTTCGGCTGAACGAACCGGAAGTCGTCGTCTCTGTGACAGATACATGGTCCAGTCAACGGGCCCTTGCCAGACCGAGACGCCATCTCGACTTCGACCAACCTAAGGGACCAAAGAATAAGGACACAGACATAGCACTGGCTACCTAATGCGAAAGGATGGTCTTATGTCAAAGGAAGTAGCTCGTCAATTGAGGACACAGCGGGCTTGCTCGAATGTGGGATAACGACGCTCTTGGGCTGGATTGCGATGTGAAGATGCGTGAGCTGCTATGCGCCTAACTGAAGTTAGTCTTTTTGAAGATGGGTGTGCACCTGACTTTGTGATAGATGCCATCGACAACATCGAGACGAAGATCTCACTTCTTAAATCTTGCTTCAAGAATAACCTCCCAGTTATCAGTGCTATGGATATAGGGTGTAAAAGTGACACAATAAGAATCATGGTAGGAGATATTAGGGCTAGCAAGTATGACAGGCTCTCAAGGGCGACACGAAGGAAGCTGAAGGTAGAGTGATCCTACAAGATCAATTGTTGGAGACATTACGTGGCAATAGACATATATCCATTATACAGCTTATGTAATTAAACATGGTCAAAGATTTAAGGTTTTATAGACGCTCACAAGTGAAGCTATTCCCACGTGATATCATTAATTAGGTATCTATCTGAACATAAACTTTGTGAGTTCACTCTAGGGTGCACCAGCGCTACGCTACTTTGTAATACTAAGAGAAACGAATAAAAATTTACTGTCATCCAGTCGAGTTCTTATGTCGCACCCTCTCTTCGACCTTCGCCTTTCCCGGCCTACCTGTTAAGTTTATCATTCTCCTCCAGGCTCTCACGTCGATCTCAGAACGGCGTCGCACCAGACACTCTCGACCTTGGATTCTTTGTAGTTTTTGGTCGACCACTTGCAGCCTTCTTGCGGCATGCCTTTCGATGTCGCTTCATATTGAACAAGCGCTTGCTTGTGTAAGCGCGACACTCCGGACATAAAGCCCGCCTGCTAATTCGTTGTCAGAACATGACTTGAAGACCGTGCTTCTAAATCACATACCTAGTACCTTGGTCATGAGCTGGTAGAAACCCCCTTACCGGTGAAATTGAGGGCTCAGAGCCAATAGTTACAGGCGTCGTTGGTGAGACAGAGCGATACTGGTCGGTGTCTTCAATGGGTGACTGATGAGGTTGTTGAGGATACGACGAGGTACCGGAGTTTGTGGTGGATGGGGAAGGGGCAGATGTAACAAATGTCGACGAAACGTCTCTCGGGATGGTAATGGTTGACTGGTAAGAAATTTCCCATATATATATGTCCACATTATGAAGATGCGCAGGCTCAGTCCCGTTGATGGACGTCAAGCTGCTCCCCGCTGTTGCGATATTGTGGTCGCCGCTAGCGAATGAGCTCGACCGAGAAGGCATGCCCTGCATTTTGGAGGTAATACTCAAGAGAATGTCAAAGAGAAGAATAAAGCTTATTAAAAGTCCAAATATAGCGGTGGCCAAGTGTAGCAAAGTGTAGTAAAGTGTAGTAGAGTGTAGTAAAGTGTAGCAAGTGTAGTAAATGTAATAAAGAGGATCTATATAGGTT
>JAAOAR010000346.1:0-40362 GCA_013395995.1 Fusarium pseudoanthophilum | reverse complement strand
GTGAGCAGGTCGCCGTCACTGACAAAGGGTTTCTCGCCGCCATCCGGTGGCGCCAGATCGCTCTCTGCCTGTCGCCGCAATTCCGCTAATGCCTTCTTAGGCAAGAAGATGATACGCGTCTCAACAACAGTATTACGCATCATATCCCACGCAAACCGTAAACCGAACATGAGGAGGCCCATTCCCTTTACCTGCTTCTATCCTAGCTTGAAATCCTCCTTCCTCTCCACAGGAGCATCCCCGGCTGCACATATCGTATCCTCCCGAGCACCCAGGACTGGCGGTACCTCGGATTCCCGGCCAGCCAACACCATGGACCAACCGCGCAGCAGGGCCTGCTGGCCCATTACATCCATTAGTGTATGGGGCCATGAAAGAGCGACGAGAGCCGCGTCGTTGAACAAAGTGATGTGCAATGACAGCTGGGGAATTTCATGGTAAATAAAGTCAAAGACTGACGAGAGTCGGGCCGTTGAACAAAGTGATATGCAATGATAGCCTAGTATTACTTACCCAGTATATTAAACCTTTACCTTCTCTTGCCCTCATTTAACCACTTATAGACCACTCGCGCATCCTTACCTTTATATCGCTCATCCCTCATGGCCTCTTGAAAAGCCACTTTAGTCGGCCCATCCAGAACTGTCTTTGCGCCAACATCCTCAGCCAACATAGAACCCATCTGCAATACCTTCTCACACAGCTCTATGCGAAAGCCACCAACATATCCATTCGAACTCGGCACATTTGGCAACACCCCGGGTACAGGGTTAGCCTTGGACGTCACCCAACACTGACCGCCGCTGACATTGATGACATCGGATAGAAGCTTTGGATCTAAGCCAGCCTTGACACCGATGTTGAGCGCTTCGGCTGCGGCTAATGAGGTGATGGCGCTGAGGTAGTTGTTGATGATCTTGAATGCAGTGCCAGCGCCGACGTCGCCACATTGGAAGATGCTTTTGCCCATGTGTTTCAACAGTGCTTCTACCTGCGTGAAGACGTTTGCAGACTTGGCTTGAGGAACGCCAACCATAAATGTAAGCGAGCCGTCAATAGCACCCATAGGGCCACCGGAGACGGGAGCATCAGCGAAAGATAATGTGTCAGACAGCTTGAACGAAGCTTCTTCCGTGGCTTTGGCAACCTTTTTGATTGTAGCTGTCTCGATGGTGCCGCATTCTATGAGGAGCTTCTTTGCTGGGTTGCCATCTGCTGCAGCAGCTACAGCACCGACTAGGATGCCCGTATCGGGGTCCAAGTAGACGGCTTCAACTACGGTAGCTGTCGGCAGCATAGTAATCACAGTGTCCTGAGATTATCAGCTTCTCTGTATGCGAACTGGCCATGGAAACGTACTGCTGCCTTGGCTGCTTCAGAACCGTTCTGGACGACCGACACTTTGCCGAAACCTTTGACCTCATTTTGAAACTCATTCAGGGCTTCTTGGTTCACATCGGCGATCAGAAAAGACTTGGATGACCCGAGTCCCTTGACAAGATTGACGGCCATGGGGTATCCCATGACGCCCAGGCCTGGCATCAAATTAGTACGACATGGACCATTGGGTGGTAGACTTACTCACCTATAAAGGCAATTGTATCGGCTGGAGAAGACATGATAATGATACGGTGAATGTATAGAGATGTTGATTCAGATTCCTGGAGAAATATCGAATGGATATAGAACCTAAGAAGATACCCGCAGAGGTCCCTAGGCACTGTCTATGCCCATCAACCACCAAAATGTAAACTGGCCTTGTCTTATATGCGATGCTATCGTCCTGTACCCTAAAGTCGACCTCCACACTGAGGTAGGTTCCAACATCTGACGACCTTCCCCACATTAGCCTTATATGTAAATGCAGTGCTTCGTCTATTTTTCAAGGCACGAGCCAATGTGGGGGGTTGGTATTGTACTATATGCACACAGTTTATGAAGTTAGTATCTGCTCTCGAGAATATCCGCTTCGTTTTATCGGGGCAGCATATTATTTAGAAAGCACAGCATGTAAAAGTCGAAGATACTAGTTAATATTGATTCTACCTAAAGCTTGCCTGGCCAGAATCGATGTTTGTTCTTCTCTCTCTATGTCTTATCGTGAGCAACAATAACCTCTACTTCTATATCCTTGTTGAGGCTCAATTCCTTCGCAAATTTGCCGATCTGATCTAATGTCTTCTTCGCCACGCCTGTATGCGTGTGCACGCTCCTCATTCCACCCCTCCCATCATCATACAGAGCGATGCCCTTCTGTCCACTCAGAATTCTCGGATCGTGGCAGCAGTCACCGCCCAGGTAAATGAATCGGCGCTCAGCAACGCGAAGTAATAAATTGACGTGGCCGTAAAGGTGACCCGGGCTGTCTATAACGAAGACACTTCCATCACCGAACAGATCTAGAACGTGGGAAAGATTTGCCAAAGGCTCCCACGCCCATGAATCCACGGGAACGTTGTTGGAAAGTGCAGCTACCGCCTCAGAGGTTGCGTAAGTGTGCTTGGGGGCATGAGGGGCAGCGTCATAACCTTCTTCCTTGGTAGCATAAGGGACAGCTGGGAGTTCGACAGTTCTGGAAGCGGGGAGTTCGTCATCATTGAATATTTCTGTCGGGTAGAGAGGTCCAGCGCCGTGCTTAAGTAGATTTAACGTCCCAGAGCCAACAACAAAGCAAGCATTGGCAAAGTCAGACGGTGTACCAACATGGTCCCAGTGGACATGGCTGAGTATCACCATATGGACATCCGTTGCGGGATCAAGGAGAGTGTCGCCCTTGCTACCTGGCTCCCAGTCGATCCCATAGCGTAGGCTGTCGGCACAATCTGGTCGGCTGATGATAGGGTGACGATTGGCGATATGTTCTTGTTGCTTGGAAGGGTAGCCTAGCAAATTGCGCTTCAAACCTAGGTCAAAGACAAGATTTACTTCTCCGCTACCACCATTTGCCGGGTGTTTCACAAAGAACGCAAGTGAGGGTACAGTTGCTCTCTTGTTGCAGTCGGCTTCTGTGACAAACAAGTTCTCGGGCAGAGTGAGGTGTCCAGCATCAAGTGCGGATACGGTCACGTAGACCGGCGGGGATTTGCTCAGGCCAGCCATGATAACACTCAAGATCAACTTCTTCGGATTTTTCAATGCTGCTGTCCCTTTTGATCGGCTGTATGGCGTAAGTCAAGCTGCATCCCCGCATAATGGATGTGGCCTATGTGGAGGCAAGAGATTGCCTCCACAGACAGACCGGGGCCAGATAATTTGCTTCTTGAAAGGCTTTCTAAAATGAAGAGCAGGCGGAATGACTCGCTCGTAACAATAGATTTATGGCGCTCATTCTTCAAGGACCAGTCTGTTCTCAACAATTGCTCTAGCTTCATTGGCAACCGTAACAATGGCCAATTCAATAACTTTACCCGCGACCATGAAGGCACAGCTACTCAAGGCTTACAATCAGCCATACGAGTATTGCGACATACCTTTACCTTCCATGGAAGAACCCCATGATGTCTTGATCAAGGTCGAAGCCGCTTCCTACTGCCACACAGACGCTGTTCTTGCCGCAGGCCAGATGGCACCCAATCCGCCATCATTTCCACACATTGGCTGTCATGAATTTGCTGGCACTGTAGTAGCATTGGCAAGCCCGGCCGTCTCACTTCGAGTTGGTGACCGGGTTGGTGTGGGGGGCCGATCTTTTCGTCCTTGCACGACATGCTTTGAGTGCATATCCGGTCCGAGTGCGGCAGACCCAGACGCGGATTCTCCTGGATACTCGGTATATTGCCCAAATAGTGTGAACAACGGCATTAGCGGGCCAGGCGGATTCAGAGAATATGCGGTTGTGGACGCGAGACAAGTCGCACTTGTGCCAGATGGTATGAGTACAATCGACACGTCAGTCATGATGTGTGCTGGTCTAACGATCTACTCTGCTCTCAAACGTTGCAAGCTGCAAAGAGGACAGAGAGTTGGGATTGTAGGCTGCGGCGGTGGTCTTGGCCATCTGGGCTTGCAATTTGCTGTCGCCATGGGCTTCAAGGTTCTTGGCGTAGATAATGCAGACGTGCCTCTGGGTCTTGCGAGGCAAAGCACTTGCGAGGCCAGAATTGTGGATGCAAGAAGGGAGCATGCTGAGACTGTGTTGAAGCAGCTTGGGGAGGAGGATGGCCGCGTCGCTCGAGGACATATGGGTCTTGATGCGGTTATAATCCTCCCCGAAAGCCAAGCCGCCCTCACCTATGGGATGAAGCTGCTCAGAAATCACGGAGCGTGTGTCGTGGTATCATTCCCTGAAAAACCCTTCCAGATCGCTGCGCAAGACCTTGTCTTTCGGGACATCGCTGTTATTGGTAGCCTGGTAGGAAGTAATAAGTTGCTGCGTGAAATGCTGCAGTTTGCAGCCCACCATGATATCAGGGCAAGCATCAAAACATATCCGCTGTCTCGTCTCAATGACCTGGTGGCGGAGTACAACAGTGGAGGAGGCGGGAAGCTGGTGATAGATATGACGATGCCGGACAACTGAGGTCGTTGGAGAGCAATTAGATTGGATTGTCCAACGTCTCGAAATCGAAGAATTGAATGTAGCAGAAAGTAGTTAGATGCAGTGACTCTTGTATTCTCATCTATTGCTCCTATAAACATTTACCCCTGCTTCACTTGAACAACTCCTTCTTGGCACCTAATTCCCGCGGCTTCTCCCCCTTGTCAGCCATCTCCTCCAATACCTTCTCCGCCGTCTTCATAGCCTCGACACCCGCCGGCACACCACAATAAACGGTACAGTGAATGATGGCCTCTCTGATCTCCTCCTCCGTCAGTCCATTGTTTCTGGCACCGCGAACGTGCACGGCCAGCTCTGGTGTACGGTTCAGCGCCATGAGCATGCCAATGTTGAGCAGACTGCGCTGTTTCCTCTCCAGTCCGGGGCGGCCCCAGGCGTAGCCCCAACACCACTCTGTAACGAGCTCCTGTCCTGGGGCTGAGAACTCGGTTGAACCGTTGGCTAGTGCGCGGTCGACGTAGGCGCTGCCGACTACTTCGCGGCGGGTCTTGAGACCTTGCTCGAATAGTGCCTTGTGAAGATCGGTGTAATTGGGGTCGGTGTTGGCCATGGTGTCTGTGACTGTTATAGGGTGCGAATGGTCTGCCTTGTGTTTCTGTCAGTCGAGGGGCACTAGCGGTGAGCGATTGAGCAACCGATTGAGGTAATACGTTCAAGAGCAGACTTCAAGTAGCACAGCACTACAAGATAGACTTAAGAATTATTTATTAGATTTCGAGAGTATGCGAGTGACGGTCGATAATTGCATTTGTTATTCTGCCTTAGTGGGTGGGTGAGGGGTAGCAATGTGGGTAATCCGTGGCTTCATCCTCAACTCTTCCCCATCTGCTCAGCTTTCATGTGGGGGAAACGAAGACTCCGGAAAGGGATACCAAATATCGCTCCAAGCTGTTTGATCGCCTTTGGTGTCCCTAAAGACGTGCATATCCTCATACACAGCACTATTGGTAAAGTAAAGCTTGAAGGAATGATTTCAATACGCGATGTTGGCCCTTACGGATCGTTTTGCTATCTATGAAGCCGACTTAGACACCACATATCTCTGTAATAATGGGAGCAGATATATGGACTGTATGCAAACCCAACAACGTAGCGATCTCCATCACCTCTATGATCTGGTGCGGCGTGGCTCCGTATCCCAAAGCATTCTTTATGTGCAGTTTCAACCCTGGCACATAAAGATGTGTAGCGGCGGCATCGAAAGCACAATACACAAGCTCCTTCATCTGAAGTCGGTGTAAGCTTTCTTCCAGTCAGAGAAGCATAGATTAAGAGCTAACCTTAGGGCTCAAGGCTCCTCGGGGCGGGTCATCACCCTTGCCAACATCCTTGACCCATGGAGCACCAGAGAACTCCAAGTATGCCTCGAAGAACTCCGGGTCTAGTCTCAGAAAGTCATCCCAGAAAGTGTGCCAATAGCCTCTGCGTTGTGTGAATTGCTCCTTGAGCTCGTTCTGCTTATCGTCAAAGTCCCTTGTGATTAAGTCCCCGAACTTGCCCTCCTCCTTGAGTACCTCTACCAGCACAGGTATACCAATGTTGCAGGCATGTATCCCAACCGTGGAGGATAACTCAATCACCTCCAGCACTTCATGAATCGTGGCTCCCTCTTTGATGGCCGCTTTGACGTGGGTGCGGATGCCCGGCTCGTAGAGATGGGTGGCGTTGGCGGAGACAGCGAGACCTATGAGAGCCTGCTCCTTTGTTGCGAGATGTACCTTCTTTCGAGGTACAGATGCGAGAGATAGACTGGTTTTGAAGACCGTTGGGTCTAATCTGAGGATGGACTCCCATCCTTCGTGTAAGCTGTCCTCACCCATTGAGCTGATGAACTCTTCCCGCAACTGGTCCCTGCTGTAAGTCATTACAACTAGTTGAGAAATTTATTCTTGGGATGTCATGGCCTGGTTTGACCTGGCTCTCGATCACTCAGTATGCCTGAGGTGCTGCCTGTTTATAGACAGACTTGTCCACAAGCACAATGTGGGGGATGGGCTCGGCCAACTTGACGACCAGCAAATACCCCTTAAGGTGATAGTTTGGGTTTTGACTTGAGGTTACGTAAGAATGGACCCCTATTGAATGCAGAGAGAGTAAAGGAAGCAATAGCAAATGTTTGCATGTCTCCAGGTAGCTACTGTTAAGGACAAGCAAACGAGCTTCTACACAAACACTTTGACTTTTATAATTTCCATTCGGGATATTGTCTTTACAAGCGCTACACCCCTCAAGAGCCACCAAAGAACCGCCTCGAATTCCTCTCGTTATTCTCCCACTCTACATCATGTGCCAAAATAACTTCAACGCCCATCGCTTCTAGTATTCGAATACTCTCAATTGTTTCTTCCGCTGCCTTACGATCCGCATGAATGCAGCAGGTATTCCCATCCGCGTCTAACCATTCTCCAATTTCCTTTTCTTTGCGAAAGATCCTACGATCATGGCACGCATCTCCAGCGAGATATACCCACTTCTGACAACCGTCCTGGTCCATTGTACGGGCGAGAAGGTTAATGTGGCCCGGAAGATGGCCTGGTGCGTCGACGATGTACAGGCTTCCGTCTTGAAATAAGTCCACTGTGCTCTTTAAATGGCCAAGCGGCTTCCAGGATCGATCTAGTATGGAATTTGACTTGAACTGCTCATTCCTATCGCCATTTTGCTGCTTTGGATCCGGTAGCTGAACGGCTCGAGCTGGGTCTAGAAGATCGCTCTCAAAGAAGGAGTGCCCGCCTCGCAGCGCCAATGAAGTTCCTTCGAGAAGGCCCAAGGACTCGTGTCCAACAATGAAGTTGCTTTTTGGAAAGTCGCGAGGTTCGCCAATATGGTCCCAATGAACCTAGACTTCAGTCAGAAACCTCGTACTGACTCCTAGTCAGATACGCAAGAACATACATGAGAGTACATGACGTAATCAATGTCTTCTGGCGTAAGCCCTCCTCTCTTCAAACTCTTTACTATATCTGGGTCGGTAGTCATAGGATACCTCGATTCAGTATGCTTTCGGATCGGCTCAGCGTATCGATTGACATCCCTCCGTAGCCCAAGATCGAAGACTATACGTGTAGTCTTATTCGTGTCTAGAGATTGGTGCTGGATGAGGAAGCATAGCGAGGGAACCATCTTCCGGGCACCATCTTCGCATGGACTGACGAATTGATATTCAGGAAGTGTAAAGTGGCCGGCTGATAGGGCATGAAGCTCTACAGTCGCGTTCGGATCGGCCATTTCAGTGAACGGTGAGGTGGTCATGGTAAGTCTCCCTTAACCCAAATATATGACAAGAGAGGACTGAGACGAGACAGCTGATTATCTTAAGTTAGAAGTTGAAATTTGCTGTGCATGCAACTCAAACGCTTTAGCGACACATAGTGGAAGGACTAGCGCTAATAAAATGCCCCGTGGATTTGGATATCCTCCACATGGAAGTCTGCTGAAGGTCAGAAGTTCTCCCCACATGCATCAATTCAAGCTAGAACGTCGACTTGAAAAACCGAAATTTGCCAAGATCAGCAATAGCTATGGGCTTGCCTTGTATACTATATCGCAATGCTGGACAAGATCAAGTTAATATACCCTATGCAGGCTGCAAGTAAGGGCAGACATATAGAGAAAAAGTTCAAGATTTTAATCACGTCGCTTGAAAAGTTCAAGATCTTTACCGCCATCCTCACTAAACAGCTTGTAAATCGACCTGAAATCTTTCCCTTTGCACTTGGGATGTACCGCGGCTTGGGCGTAAAAGTCAGAAACCAGATTCCCCAAAACCGTCTTCGATCCAATCTTATCAGCATGATCCAGTGCCATATCCAAAACGCCTTTGGCCATCTCAGTGACGAACCCGCCTTCAAAGTCCCGCGATGCAGACGATAGATTAGATACGCCTTTGACGGGATTCTGATCTCCAGCGTTGTAGCAGCTTCCAGTTGACACTCGAAGCACGCTGGCAAGTTTCGCCGGCTCCAGTCCTGAGTGCTCACCTAGCGCCATGGCCTCACATGTGCCGATCATGGTAATGCAGGAGAGGTAGTTATTGATCTGTTTCGTGGCAAGACCGGCGCTGGGCCCGCCGCAGTGGAAGATGTTCTCAGATCTTCCCACGAGGCAGAGAATTGGTTTAATGCGCTCGAACACGGCATCGGATTCACAGCCAACCATTAATGACAGTGCACCGGTGTTGGCACCGTGTACACCACCAGAGACGGGGGCATCGACAAAGACGCAATTTGCCAGCTTCTTGACCTGACCAGCTATATTCAGAGACGTCTCAATATCGATGGTTGAGCACTCAAGGAACAGCTTCTTCTTCAGATGGCAAGCATCGGCTGATAGAATCCCTGTTTTGGGGTTTGTGAAGACATCGGCTACATGAGGCCCGGCGGGCAGCATAGTGAAGACAACGTCCTGGTAAAAATTAGCTGCATCAATGATTTCATTCGCGATTGGACTTACACTATGCTCAACCACCTCCTTCGGTGTTTGTGCTACTTTCAATGGGGCTTTGCCTGGAGCTTGGGCGAGCCACTGACCTAACCTTTCCTTGTTCAGTTCGCAAACACAAACGTTGTCCGACTCGGCGATTTTGGATCTGATATTGTTGGCCATGCCCCAGCCCATAACTCCGAGACCGATGAAGCCATATTTTGTAGAGTTATTAGTGAGTGAGCCCATACTCCCGGAACTGCGTGCACTCAGAGCTATACTAAATAGATCTTATTTCGGCAAACCCAGAAAGTGATAACGGAATATTAAACACTCGGATTCATTAGTCCATCAATTATACTTAACTTTTATTATTCGTCATTTTCGTTGTTGATCCAGAATGGTATCTGCCAACAGTCGGCTATTATCTCTACCAAGCAAGCATTAACGTTATGAGGTCCTCCACATGCGGCATTTTTACCCCACATTTTAGCGCTGTTCAACTGTCGACATCGACACGGTGCACTCTAAGCGATTCTTCTCCGCGCAAGCCGCTCCTCTCCCCTCCTTGGCCTTCTTCTTTTGGTCAGCTTCTCAGTACTCTACCAACCACTGCAGTTCCATGGCTGTACTACCTTTTTATGGCTAACTTAAGCTTCCTCACTTGGGCTCCGCGCGTGCTCGACCCAACAGGCAAATCTAGTTACCTATGGCTTGTATCTATAGTACAATCGACCGAGCCGAGCAGACTACTTCTCGCCCAATAGAATACGCTGGCCCTCACGCACATTTTCACAAAGAGGCTGACCCATCCACTCAGGTTCTGCCTTAGCCAACGTATCCTCAAACTCAATGATTTCATCCCCAGAGATAAAAAATGACTTTCCATTGAGATCTGGTCGCACAATAGGTAGGAAAAGTGCCTTAGCAACACCCGATGGTGTGTTCTTCGGCAGTGTCCAGCTAGCCAGCCAGTCCGCAAGCAACATGGGGGTAACTAGTAAGACGGATTAGCATACTGATCTGTAAAGATCTCCTCTTCTTCAGCCCGGTATAATGAACTTTACATGCTGAATGATCGCGACGTACCAGTAAGCCAAGGAGCTACCGTGTTGATCGTGACATTCCTCTTGGCAGTTTCAGAGCGCAGTGCGCGCATCAACCCGACCACACCGGCTTTTGCCGTACAGTACATGTAAATCGGAGGAGCAGGGAAGAATGCCCCGGCAGAAGACGTCAAGACTAGTTGACACTGGGTTCCTGGCCATTTGGAGAAGTAATGGAGTGCAACTTTGGTGACATAAAGCTGTCCAAGCAGGTTGACGTCTATAGACTTGAGAGATGGTGGTCTGAGACGACCAGTCTGCGCGTCTATCATGTCGTCGAGCAGATCCTCGTTCGTATTAATACCAGCGTTGGATAGAACACTGTGGATAACCCCGAACTTCTTGTAACCTGCTTCGAATAGATCCAAGATTTGATCCCAGTTCGACACATCGCAGCTCTTGAAGAGTATGCGGCCTCCAAGTTTATTCATGAGAGAAGTTCCCTCCTTCTTGTTCAAGTCTCCAAGGATGACATTCGCTTCCTGCTCTATACAATGAATCAGTCTTCACCTTGAACCATGAACACTTGGTCTCTTGCAAAGAGTACCTACCAACAGCCGCTTCCAGCGCAGCTCGTCCTATACCTGTCGTGCCGCCAATGATAACAAGGGTCTTGCCCTTAAGAACAGCGAGGTCACCGTCATTGACGATGTACGTAGTCATTGGGTATAATTTGTAAACGATGCAATGGAGTTTTGGAGAAGAAATGATTAGGGTCTTATATATCAGAGCCACTGATGCCAGGGACCAGGTCATCTCTGGATACTAATACCAATTTTCGTACTGTGGAGCCATATTCCGTCCCACATTGAGCACAGAAACACGGGGTAAAGCGGAGAAAGGCGGGGACCCCGCTTGAGACTACACCATCAATGGGTTAGTTGGGGCATTCTTACTGCACACGTGCATGACCATGCTCCAGGGCTGTACGGAGTAGACAATCTACTACTGGATAGAGAGCTGTGAGTGAGTTTGTTCCAAGCGATCCGGCCCACATAGGATGGGTCGCAAGACCACGGTGGTAAACAGAGACTTGGACCCCTCACTCTCATCTGTCAACCTTCCCCACGACATCAGCATCATCAAGCTTTTTCCGGTCGCACTGATATCGAAATCATGGCTCCAATTGTTTGCCCAACCTGCGAACGAAGTTTCTCCAAGCCAGAGCATTTAAAGCGTCATGAGCGCTCACGTCTGTGCCCGCACGCCGTAGCTACTTGTACAGTGCTAACATACCCGTAGATACAAAGGTGCGGCCTCATCAGTGCCATATTTGCAAGAAGTCATATGCTCGAAGGTAAGAATTGCCGCACCCATGCAGTGTATATAGTCAGCTCACCACGGTGTCGCCCGCCCCATAGTGATGTGCTGTATCGCCATTACAAGAACCATGGTCCAGAAGCTATGAAGAAGTTTTCGGAAAGATCCAAGGCGAAGAAGGGACATAAGCAAATCGGCTCGCCGGAAGGGCCACTGCAAAATCAGCACGTAGACAATGCCAGCCCGGACGGAAGCTCGAGTTCCCACCGAAGCCCAAATGGATCGCAAGGATTGCCAGAAGGACTGTCCGAGTGGAATATCATCGTCGCTACTACTGTTCAACAGCCATCACCAGATGTGTCGAACAACTCAACTGGATCTTGGTCGCATCATGAGTCCAACGCTGGAGTTCCAGCCCATAATCCCGGTCACGTCACGCCGGATCACCAGGCATGCCCAGAGCCTGAAGACAATCCTCCTGAAATGTCCATGCAGACTCATCACGCAAATCCGGAACAGGCGGTGATGAGCTCACACGTCGCAAGCAACGGAGTGTGTGCGCCCTTGGGAATTTCGATGACAATACCTCCGCAACAAGGACCTTTGTTGACAGGCAGCACAATCCCCCAGCCTATAGGCGAATTGCACTATCCCTTCTCACAAGCTGAGGAGACGGGGGCGCCGATGGTTCTGGATGGAGGGAGTCCTTTCACCCTGCCTCAAGAGGATTGGTGGCTTTCCTTTAGCGATTTCGATATGTCAACAGTTCCCAATGTCACAACGCTGGATGCACCAGAAGTGATTGCGGATGGTAGCGGCAATGAAATCGCCCCCATTCCTCCAGCTGATGATGAAGTTCACTCAGGTATAAACAGTCATGTTGATACTAGGACTCCCTTGAGCAAGCAGCTTCCACGATTGCAGCATGTCTGGGCTCGGCGGCCAAGTGAAGCATCAAAACCCATGGCGAATCTGTGGCACGCCTTGTCTACAGGGAAGGGGTTATTCGGTAATCTTGAAGACAGTCCCACCAGCCACTCTAACAACAAAGTGAGGCGATATCGCACCTTGGACAACGAAACGAGGCAGCTGGTGTGCAATGTATTCCAGTCCATGCTAAGTCCAAGCACTGGCGAAGTCTCCGCGTCTTTGCCTGCACCTGAGTCGGTAGAAATCGCTTACGAGCACTACTGGATACATCAACACAATGTTGCGCCAGTGATTCACGCTCCAACATTTCGAGCGGAAAAGGCCCCTTTGGACCTGGTGGTGACCATGTGCACGATTGGTTTCAGTGTTATGGGGACTCCAGAGTTCAATCGTCTGGTCGACAGAGTATACCCAGTAAGCACCTTAACTGTTCGAACCATCTCCTTATATCTAACTTGATTCCCTCAGAGTCTTCTGAAGCGAATATCAGAGCTCCTACAAACGGCTGAAGGCAACGGCAACGTGAAGTTGACGGATCGACTTGAGACGATGATAACTGTTTTACTTACACTGAACCTTGGCGCAATCAACAGCGTGAGTGTGTCTTTGATGAACATAAAGAAAGCCAAACTGACGCCCTTAAGAGTCGAGACGGGTTTACAGATATCGAGCCTATATACGCTGCGCTCCATGCTAGGCTGTTGAATGTGAGTAAAGGTCTGGCCAAGGACCAGGATGTTGGTTAACCAGAGCTTCAGAGAGCGCAAAAGGATGGCTTGTTCGCGGCAGACAAGCTTCCTCCATCTTTAACAGCACTGATATCACTCCCCACAGAAGGCAAACGGTGGAGAGCCTGGGGAAGCGTGGAATCCGTCAAGCGGTAAATATATAATCCCTAGTGTCAAGTAGACAGTCAGCTGAACCTCTAGCCTCATATTGAACCTTGTGCAGCTCGACTGCTGGTTCACAGTATTCTTCGCCACCGAGCCAACATTGCAAATAGACGCAGTCTACGTCATGCCCGTTTGCGACAGCGAACTCTTCGAAGCCGGCATCTTGGAGAGATGGTGCCAGATGCGACCCGACTTTCATCAAATGACCTATCCCATCGTATCTGCGAGCTATTCTAAAACACCCGCAGTGGCTAGAAGTTACGATATGATGTACACACTACTGATGATACTCCAGTTGCGCTTTTCCGCTGCGTCAATGGTCGTTGAACGAGCCACGCAGCATGGTGATACCCTGCCATCTTCACCTCCCTGGAGGGTCTTCGGTCGTGATATCCGCACAAAATGTTTAGTTGATTTGACTGTTGACCTAGTCAGGGCGGCCATACCGAAAGACCGCAACTTCGAGTTGAACTCGGCTGTATCATGGCATGCATTGTGTCTGTCTCTGACTGCTAACATCCGACTGCTTGAAACAGCAGCCGGACGCTCCGGCCCCGAAGCGGCTTCCAAAGCTATGAAAGAGGTATCGGTGTGGGCACAGACGCCCACAGCCCGACGAGCTGCTTTACATGCAGCGCATATCTTTTACCTGCTCTTCAAACGCCGGTTTTGCGATCCAGTTAAGCTTCACACCATTATTAGTCTCTTCCAAGCCGCCCTCGTCTTGGGGTTTTATATATGCGCTCGAAAACACCCAGACACCCCCCAGGTCTTCCACGTCTACGACACTATCAATTGGGCGGACCTCGGCGTTTTTGGTCTTACTGATGAGCCTCCGGATTTGCCTCCTGAGATTATGCAACTCCCTGAGGCTCAATACATTGTACAGGAACAGACCATTGCTTTTGGAGACTTTATTATCACATCTGGGATAACGGAGGCACGCAAATGTTGGCTACAGTTTGCGTCGCTGATGATAGGGCTGGGCCGGTGGAAATCACGGACATTTTCACGTATTCTCCACGTTATGTGCGATAGCCTGTCCGAGGAAGAGTCAGCAGGAGGTGGTCACGATGGTGAAAACGGCTGACGAAAGTGTAGTTTGCATATGTACATATGTGCTAGATACTGCCTCGAGGATCTGAATCTCTCGCTAAATGTGCCTTTTCTATATACTACATGCTTTGGGTGCCTTTCACTTCGAAATCTCCTACACCTTTACTGGCTTACGGAAGTTCTGCGTAATATCATGAGCCAAACTCATAGAAGCCTGGTATCAAGTTAGCTGCAATAACATGCAATAATAGCTCAAGGGAAAGGCAAACCTCGCGCAATTGGTTCATAAGGTTCTCATCCTTGTTGGCTTTTTCAATAAGTTTAAAGAACTCATCTTCAGCAAACGTATCCTCGGGTTCCTTCTCCCACAGGCGCTTAAAGTTCGCTGTGGACATTGGATCCACAATGGTCTTGTACTTTTCCCGACGAATGCGACTGTACTCGTCAAGAATGCTATCATCAGTGAGACCTTTGTTCAAGCCATCCAGCGCATCACAGAGACAGCCCACATCAGCGATACCGCCAACCAATCCAAGACCACCACTACTGAAGTTAGAGGCTGATTTTATGAAGTGGCGCAGCTTACGAACAATGGATTACAAAGATGTGCGGCATCCGCGGCAAGGAGAAATCTTCCCACGCGCAGTTTCTTGGCCAGACGCTGGTGCATTTTGTATGGGCCAATATTCTCAATCCTGTATTCTGAAGGCTCAGGAGCACCGGGAAGCATTTGTCTGTAACGCATGGGAAGACGTTTTTTGTATTCTTCCTTGGTCAGACCTGGAATGTCGCCGTAGGTAACGCGCCATAAGCCGTCATTGGTGATCTTGGCTGCCATGTACCAGTCCGTGGGGTGTATAATAAAGTTGCTGTCGTCGTATCCAAACTTCTCAAAGGGATAATAGGCCTAGTAGACTGGTCAGTTCGACTGCCACATTTACTTATGCGCGTGAACGATGTTGGTGGTTGCCGCTTACATTGCTAGCAATAATCTGTTGGTTCCAGGTCCAGCCAGGAAAGTCCAGGTCACCGAAAAGTGAGCGTCTGATCTGACTGTTCCCTCCGTCGCAGCCGATGATGTAGTCGGCCTCGAAGCGCTTGACATCGCCCTCAGCATCGACGTCGACCCACGCCTTGTCATCTGTCTGGCCAATCTGAGGAAGCACTCTGTGCTTGAACAGAACACGAACTCCAGCAGAGATGGCCTCGTCGTATAGAATTTCGCAAACACGACCGAGCGGTAGAACCACCATACGATGAACACTTGTTTCAGGAAGGGATTTCTGGTCGATACCGACTACGGAGCGTCCATCTTTGTATCGCCACGTTACGCCACCAGGATGAAATCCTTCAGCCTGAATCTTGTCCAATACGCCAGCACGCGCCAGTTCATATTTTCCCGGTCCGCCGTAGTGGCATGCACGTGGCTGTGCGTCGAGTTGGTCGGCTGCCTCGAGGATCTGACTGGTGATGCCACGTTTCTGTAGGAGAATGCTCAGAATGAGACCTGAGGGTCCTGCCCCAACAATAATAACCTATTGGCAAGCCAGTTAGCATTAGGCTCTCGTCCCTGCTCATCCCGCTAATCCATAGTCTATCTTTCCGTAGAAATGCAGCTAAGGGGGCTATATCTTACCTTCATTGTAAAGATCTGACTTAAGTAGGTAGTCCTAAAAGCGTAAGGTAAATAGTCACGGAGACAGATATAAGGATTCTGAGTAGTTTAATAAAAAAGAAAAGTACTGTTCTTATTGAACTTGCTCTCTGGTGGGGTTGATTTGGCAGGGACAGATAGACAAAGAGTTATCTATATATTAGAGCTGCTTTGCTGTAATAACTCGCTAGAGCTTCCACTATCGTTCCCGATAAGGAAAGGGTCAATCCACTTCTAGCCTATACAGTGTATTTACCTTCATGACTTGAGTCTTTAAGAGTGAATCAATTACCTCCAGGTGTTCAACCCACCCTAAAGTTATACCAGTCCTCACGCACGCATAACAGAAACGTGACCAAGAAGCTGTCTCTCTGGAATTGAGTGTGGGGGAAAGTCCGACCTATCTGATCGTGAACGTACTTTACCCCAGGATTCCAGCTGCAAATGTGCAAATTGGACCAGACTGGTGTAAACCGTTAATAGCGCTACGTCATATACCATAAAATTGATGTGGGGAGAGTTGACTGTCATTTTATTACTTCTTCCCCCACATTCTTGAGTTCCAGCATGCACCCCATCTGCCCATCGTGATAAGTACAGTAGCAATCGTATTTACCTCTCCCAGCTCAAGTCACATCATGGACAGAGCCCCACTATAGGGAGAGACTGTTTTGGGGTACGTGGAAGTTCTAGACAATCCCCGATAAGAGTCTGTATCTCTAATAAATAACCGCGTTGTCCTGCTGGCAAGTATGGTATTCGTTCGTAAGCCATTTGAAAAATCAATATTACGTATATCTCCTTCGTACTCGCTAAGCGTGGGCCTACATTGAACATGCTTGCGAATCTGACAACCAGAGCCTCTCAGTTCGATGCTCAAAACATATTAGACATTGCTTCAAGCGTCACCTTTAACCATGTTCGCCGCTTCTGGAGCCTCTTCGGCCTGATCGCCGTGATCGCCCTGCTCACAGAATGGGCTAGGGTCCTTAACATGCGCCGGAAACTGCCTCCGGGGCCCTTTCCTTTCCCCATTATCGGGAACCATTTCCAGACGCCGGCTGTTAGACCTTGGCTCGCCTGGGAGAAGTGGGCAAAGTACTACAGCAGCCCTTTAATGACGATTTGGATTGGTCGCTATCCTCGAATCATCATGTCGGATGCTTGGGTTGCCTCTGACCTTCTCGAGAAGAAATCGGATGTCTTCTCTTCTCGCCCGAAGCTGATCATGATGGGTGATTTGATCAATACAACCACTACGAATCAGACTGTGCTTGAGTATGGCGATCGCTGGAGATTGCACCGTAAGCTCATGGTAAGTTGTCGGAGGTCAGATCGTTTGGCGATCCGGGCTGATTGCTCTCTAGCATAGTGCCGTCGGCTCACAGGCAGTACGTGGTTACCGCTCTTACCAGGCCGATGAGTCCAAGATTCTTACCAGAGACTTCCTAGAGATTCCGGATGACTATGAAATGTCAATCGAGCGCTACTCTATCTCCACCAGTTCAATTGTCGGCTGGGGCCGAAGGATCGACAAGAACAACGACTACGTTGCTGTTCAGGCTCTGAAATTCATGGAGAGCGTTAACCTTGTGGTTCCCGGTGCTTTCATCATGGAGGCTCTGCCTTGGCTACAGAAGCTTCCCTCTTGGCTCTACAAATTTCCCCACGCTCTCAAGCTCGGATCCGCTATTGGAGCACGCTACTTCTACATGCTTACAGAAGAGAGCATGGGGAATAAGCACAAGGCTTTCAATTCGACCGTGATGAAGGCTCAAAAGGATCACAGCATGACTGACCTCGAGGTTGCTGGTTTAATGGCCAACGTGATCGGCGGTGGTGTTGACACCACATCTAGCACCATGGTGAGCTGTATTCTGGCCATGTGTGCTTTCCCCGAGGTTCAGAAGAAGGCGCAAGAGGAGTTGGACCGTGTTGTTGGACATGACAGGTCTCCTGACTGGAGCGACATTGATGGTAACAAGCTGCCCTACATCACCGCTATCGTCAAGGAAACTCTTCGCTGGAGAACTGTCACCGTCTTGGCTGGTATTCCTCACGCCAACACCGTTGACATCGAATACCGTGGTTATCACTTCCCGGCTGGCACGAACTTCACTGGTAATATGTGGGCTATTCACCGGAACCCTGTTGATTTCCCGGACCCGGACAACTTCGTACCTGAGCGATTCCTTGATGGCCCCTGGAAGAAACCATACCCCAATGCAAGAGGTAGCAATCCCTTTGGATGGGGACGTCGCCAGTGCAGTGGCCAGCCGCTTGCTGAGCAGGGACTTTTGTACTCGCTAGGTCGCATTATTTGGGCATTCCACATTGAACCTGGTCTGAACAAGGACGTAAGTCTGCCATGTATGCTGACCTATGGTAGTTCAAGTAAAGCTAACATGGACGCAGGGCTCGGTGCACAAGCCTGACATCTTTGCATTCACCGAGAGCGAGAATATGCGCCCAATGCCGTTCCCTGCTCGTTTTACACCCCGGTCTAAGGAGATCAAGAATGTTATCTTAGAGGAAGCCGCTATTGCCAGAGAAGCCCTGCGCTGTTATGATGGGGATACTAAGCTTACTATGGCGGACGCCGTTAGCCGTCCTGCCTTTGAGTAGGTTGATCGGCACGGAGACTCAATTCCGGTTCACGCATATTCACTTGAACAGATCAAGAGGTGAATCTAAAGTTACTTGTCCTGTGATTCCTGTAGTTGTCTCTATATATTGTAGTGCCATCAAAACCATCATAATATGCTATATAAAAATCACATTGGCCTCTTGCACCATGTGCACGTTGGCACGATTCTCGCCACTCCATCTTGTAATTGGAACACTTGCGTCTTGGTCATTTGCGGATCACCTTTATCGCTGATTCGTGATAGTGTCAACAATTAATCTCGCATCTGTTCTTATTTGACGTGGGATGCAGATCTACTTGCAAAGGGATCTTATGTGGGGTAGGAATCTACTATACGAATCATCCATGTGGAGGGAGTAGGCACCCTGAGGAAAATCCTTCACTGTATTTTAGCGGCTTCATCACTATACTCGCCATGGCCTTCCACAAAGCCATTGGATTATAGCGCCAACCAGGCACGAACAACATCAGATTGAGCTCCACTCAATCTGATGCATAAAGACTCGATATAATTAGGTTACCCTTTTCTCGCTGCATTGATTGAGGCTAGATTACGCTGGCTCAGAATACTAATCAAGCCAACTAAGATGGCAGAGGCAGTGCAAGTCTTCCAACTACAGCACTCACTGCTGGGCTGCATCAACGGTGCCGATGGTGATGTTGTGGCATTCCGTGGTATTCAATACGCCACTCTAGAAAATAGACTGGCACAAGCGGTCATCAAAGACACTTATCCTAGAGAGATTGATGCGACAGAATATGGGTAAGGCATACAGATATCACGTTGAAAGATGCGATGCTAAGCAACCAACAGCCCAATATCGCCGAATCCTCCAGGCTCATTCCAGCTCGAAATGAAGCTCATGCAGCAGACCCAGCCTGATCCAGACTACTTGACAAGCTCCGACACAGAAGCGTTGAATCTCAACATCTGGGTTCCTAAGGGCCAAGACGGACAACTTCTGCAGAACTTGCCTGTGTACGTCTTCATCCATGGCGGTGGTTTCGTCAGCGGTTCTGGGAATAGCCCACATTATGATCTCACGCGGCTTGTTAGACTCTCAACGGAGAAGAGGACACCGATCATTGGTGTCACTGTCAAGTACGTAGGAAGTTTCAACTCGTATATTGGATTGCATGAACTAACGAGGATCTCACAGTTACAGGTTGGGCCTGCTTGGCCTGTTTACTTCTCAAGAGCTGCGAGATGCTGGTTTCAAAGCGAACAATCAGCTACGTGATCAGCGGATTGCTTTTCAATGGCTTAAGAAGCACATAGACGGCTTTGGAGGCGACCCAGAGAACATGACTGCCTCTGGCGAAAGCACTGGTGGAGGTTTGTAACAGACAGGCAGTCATTACCGATTCATAACTAACGTTTCTTCTGCCCAGTTTGCACCGGGCTGCATCTACTTTCACAGGAGCCACTGTTCAATAGAGCTTACTTGACAGGCGGCTCACCCCTTCTGATGCAAGTAGCTGGGCCGGAGGAGCATGAGAATCATTACAAGCAGGTTATTGAAGCCTTGGGATTGGCTACAGCAACCCTCGAAGAGCGAATATTTGCTCTGCTTTGGACACCGTTTGACGAGTTGCTTACCAGGGTCCCTATGGACATTGCCTACCGTCCAATGCTTGATGGAGACGTGGTTCCTTTTGTGATGAACCATGCCAGTGTACAAGACCAAGATACCAAGATTCCGGGTCGACGGTGGTTAAAGGGCCTGGTTATTGGCGATTGCCAATTCGATGCAGGTAGCTCATCTGAGACTAAGTCATCATTTACTAACCTCTGTGTATAGGGATCTAGTCTGGCAATCCTTGCAGCGTTCAAGGAATCAAATATTAGGAAGAAATTCCCCCAGACTATGAGGGCTAGGCTCGGCGTCAACGCCGTTACACAGCGCCTGCTTGCAGCTTACGATGCTGACCCTTCAAATAACGACGAGACCGTTTTCGCAGGCTTCTTACGGTTCTCTACCGACATTGGATACTACGCAGCAACATGTTCCTTCGCGCAGGGTTGGGCTCCGATCACGCACACATTCGCATTCAACGAACCGAACCCCTGGTTGGGTATGTTCCAGGGACATGCCACCCACGTTTTTGACATAGCTATGCTATTCCAAAACTTCCAGACAGACCTACCAGCCGCCCAGGTCGAGGCCGGGAGGCAGATGGCCGCCGATCTCTTTCTTTTCGTCCATGGGAGGCCACCCTGGGTCACGGCTGATAAGGGTACTCTGGTGTATGGACCAAGCGTGGATGGACCTGTGCGCAATGTGGTTTCTGATAGACTGCCTGAGGAGGCTGGTCGTCGACGTGCTATTATTGATGCTAGTGATGCAATTACCATAGACGAGATTGCGGCTGCTCATGCGGCGTTTATGGCTAGTGCATAGAATAGCAGAAATAACGGTAGAGATCTCGATCTTGGGTATATAGTGGCAACTCAAGTACCAACGTGCCAGGGAATTTCCCGCATGAACTAAGCTTTATTGACCACACTCCGCTTCTATTATCGATTGGCGACGATTAGTCTTTCTGACCTGCTCAAATGCTTTGGCCAGCTGTTCAAGCATATCCCCCATTCGCGGCATGATGCCCCAGAACCAAGTCTGACGAAGTCACCATTAGCATCACAACCCCTACGCTCGAATACTGCAGCACTTACGTCTTTTAGATACCAGCTCCATGTTCTCGCCACACCAGCAGCCACAGAAATGCTCTCTGTCAAATCATAGCCGGCTTCGACGAGAAGTCCCTTGACGTCGTTAAACAGCTTTAGCTCCTTTGGGTCAATGGGAGTATTTCTGACTAAGTCCACTTCCACATGATGGGTCCATTTCGTTACGAGAAGTGCTGTGTCAGTCACGGCAGTGTTAGCAGCAGTGACTCAGATCAAAAGCAACAGTGAATGGTTAGAGGTCTAAGTTACGTACCACACTCAAATCCTGCGATAGTATGTTCAACACCCAGTTTAAAGGAGGGTTTCTTGCCCACCAAAAGGCGCTCGACGTCTGAGGGGAGCTTCAGACCGTCCAAGCACTCAGCGATGACCTTCGAGAGATTTGGGTTTCGCTCCAGGTTCTCCATAACATAGGGCATGGCACAAGCAAACAAGTCGCTCTGTACGGAGTCCGTAAAACTGAGATACAATGATGCACTCAGTGGCCGGTATAGTCTCGCGTATGCGATACATAGAATAGCATTATAATCGAAAGGTAACCATAGCTCGGTAAGCTGGGCCTCTGTCCTAGATTGCTTGGTTCGATCCTTGAGAAGAAACGAACGACATCTCGCAAGCGAGCTCAAGGTTCTATTCCAGAGTGCTGCTGTCAGCGAGTCACCGTTTCTTGCATTGTCAAAAGACCTCCACGGCTCACAGACTGCTTCTGATATTTGCGATCGCTGCCATATATGCACAACGACAGCATGCATAAGCACGTAAGCTGAGAATGAAGAGACACTGTAAGTATCAGAAGGCCTGGGCTGCGGCATCATGATATCGGCGAGGATATCTCGCAAGGTACGGTTTCCGAGTCGCTTCCGCTCTTCAGCATTGCCTGACCAGTGTTTACGCCACTCCTCTGGTGATGAGGATGACCATTCATCTTCGTTCGCAATGGGTTGCATCTGAAAATCCGACGCCACGCCAAGGCCGGGATAAACATCGTATAGCACCATCGTTAACGTACTCAAGATGAAGCTTGCCCCAAGAGCACGTCTCCAGGCTTCGTGTTCGACCCATTCTGGCCAGGACATGCCATCAATCTCGGCTTGTTGTGTTAAAGTGTAATCCAACGCGTACTTATGGGCCTATTTATTCAAAGCAAAGAATTAGGCATGTGCGTGGAACTCATCATTGCCTGGGGATTACTTGACGCATGAACTCACGATGATATAGAATCCGCTGTTCTGCAGCGTCTCGGACACAAGTTGAGCGTCACCGCTCATGATAGAAAAGTAACTCAGGAGTAGCTTTGTCTGCATATACCAAATTGGTATCTTGGCAGTATTTCTGGGGCTTTGCTGACTCTGACTTGCCGGGCTTTGTCGCGCTTCGTCTGAGACATAGGATATCTGTAGGGTTTATCATCAATTAGGTTCAAGTCAAGTTCTTTATAAGGCAGTTACAGAAAGAGGGTGAGCCAATACTTCCATAGAGGTGAGAACTTACGTCTTTTGCAGCGCGTAATGCTAGATTATAAATGCGCCAAGCTCGAGGATGGTCCCTGTGATATAGAGCCCCAAGGCTGCAAGTGGCCAGAGTGAGAGGGCTTGGCGTAGATATGGGGCGCCATGTTGGAAAGTGTATGATGGGTAGGTGAGGATTGAAACTAGCAGCATAGCTAGAAATATATGCCTGGCAAATCGCTACTGGGGGTAGGTCAATCTCTGCCTCAGATACGCTAATCCGCCTTGCCAGGTCACCAAGTAGTACAGCGTATGCCGATTCATCTAGTGTCGTCAAAGTACAAGGGAGACTTTTAGTTCTCCACAGGTATGGTATATCACGCGCATCAGTTCCTGGGCTTGTTGCTGGGCTGTTCCAGATTGTCCCCACAGGTTGATCCAACGGCGTGTGACCACGAAGGGAGGAATCAGCAAACAAATTGGATTGGCAGCAAAGGTTGGGCCCTGTCTGGGGTACCGTACTGACTTCGCTCATATGCACATCCGGGTCATCATGCATCGAACTCGAAAAGCTACCATGGCGTGTTCTCGGCTGACCAGTCTCTAATGAAGAATGCTGGGAAGAGAGGCTATAGGGGTCTCGGTCCATAGGTAACGCTTCATATGGGATGTCGCCCCAGTCAGACTGAATTCTTTGATCGTTTTCCGGCTCACGAGAGGTCTCCAGGTAGCAACTGGTGCCGTGCATTAGCGGCGGCGCCAATTTGCGACTTGAGTCCTCGACCATGGCAATTTTGTCATTCGAATTTGAAGGTTTTAGTTTAGTAGTCGGATCCGTACCCTCAAGCACGCCTCCATCCGAGTTAGCTGGCTGTGTGGTGAAAGACTGTGCGAGAATACCGTAGCCATCACCTGCCAGGCTTACCGTCTCAGGCTGTCGACGGTCATCATCTGTAGGATCGGGTAAGTCAAACAAGTGCACAAAGGATTCAGAGGCTGAGTTTTGGGGATTTGTATTGTTGTTGTGTAGGGTGGTCTGGGATATGAGTATAGCCTGGACCGAATTGGCGGCAACGGGATCAAGTTCGGCTTGCCCGGCTTCACTCGACTCGGTACCGAGGTCTTGGGAACGAGTCGAAGGCAAGACTTCTCCTGGGTTTACAGTCGGATCGCGAGATCTTGATGAACCGGACGGATTCTCCGGGTGATAGACAATCATGTCGGGTTCATAGCCTTGCTGGCTTTCATCTCCCGAATCCCTTCCCAGCAGCCGTTGCTGCCGCAGCTCATGGAGATGGGCATGGAGTGTGCGCTCATGTCTTGTAAGTAAATCTCTGGAGCAAGAAAACAGTCAGTCTCCACGCGTAAGAGTTGCTCAATAGGATAGCAATGCAGAACATACTTTCTCCCGTACGACTTCTTACAGTAACGGCAGACGTAGGGCTTGTCGCGGGTGTGTGCACGCTCGTGACGGACACAATGTTCACTCCGTTTGAACAGTCTGCCGCAGTGCTGGCACTTATACTCTTGACGAGGACGGCCCCTCCTGGGCGCCGTCTTTGGAGCGCCAGCGGTGACTGAGGTCAGAGTCGCAGTATTAGAGGGCTCGGCGGACAACGGCATGCATGCGGTAAAGCTCAGTGTTGAGATACTAATTGGGTTTCTGGCTTACAAAATAGATTCAGAGAAACACTCAATGATTATTCCACGTAATTTTCCCTCTGATGATAACAGTGTGTAGTCAATTCTGGTGACGCAAATAGATCTCCAAGGTTGTTGTGCGTGGAATCTGGGGAAAATAGCGGCCAAGGATGTGTCGCTTAACGCTTTTAGTCTAGGGAAGCGGGGAAACGATTATGCTTCATCGCTGATTGGCTAGAGCTATCGAAACTTGGGCCGCTTCAGTGGTCTCGCTAAATTCCCAATCCATACCTTCGTTCTTCCTTGCTGGGTTTATACAGGATCCTTGCACTGAACTCACCTACTAGATTGTCCATGACAACCTCTGAGAATGTACAGTGTAAAATACGTCTATAAGAAAAAAATATAGAGTCAATCCCCATACCAATTGCAACTATGGACACATCTTTTATACGCAAACTGCACCGCGGGTTATGATAACTTTTATATTATTATATATTTAATAAAATATTTCTATCATATAGCTAAGCAAGTTATGCACAAAAGCGGATAGCATATAAACCATTCCAGAGAAGAACCAGGACTGCAAGGAGAACTCGCATTTTAGCCACAAGCTTTCATTTAATTAAGTTATATTCAATGAAGTTATCGCGTCAAAGTCTTTATTATAGGGTGGGGTACAGACATAACCATCCATTCATAGCAAGTTGATTGAAGCCATCACCCACGCTGGAGGAGGTCTCAAACTTTAGTATCACCCCTGAGTGCAAAGAATTACTCGGTAAAGCTATAGATAAATTAGGGTGTCCTTCAGCTAGCTCATCTTTGGATCCTCCTATTGCTTTATTGAAATGGGCAGATACGCGACCTCTCTACTTGCCAGGATCCTTCTCAAGTCTGAGCATGACAAGAACGTTATGATGTCCCCAATGGCGTCTATAACGCTTACCCCATATATACATAGGAATAGTAAGGGACATGAGTGCCGCGGTGATACCAGCGAGTGTACCAAAGAGCTCCAGGGGACCGCCCATTTGGTACCACGGAATAACGTATAGGGTGATCCTGCAGCGTGTCAGTCCGACGCAATATGTCCAAATATGGTGACCTACCCGTAAAAGAAGAAGTTCTTAAACGTGACATTGAAGATGAAATTCTCCACTGCCAAGGACGGCATCGCATCAAGAGCATAGGCGGAGGTGACGCTAGCGACAATACACATACCAAAGAGAGTGAGGCCCCAGAGGAAAGATAGAACATAGACAGATAGCCCTTTGTCAATGACGGCACCAAACCCCACAAGACCGGCAACAGTACAGATAGTACCAGGAATAGCCAGGATCAAACGGAACTCTGGCTCGTAGATACCCTTGTTACGCCTCGTCATGAACTTGATCCATGGGTCACTGATCCAGGCCATAAGGCTACTCGCGAGAAGTCCACCGATGAATGGACCCGTCGAGACATATCCGATAGAGGCAGATGTCAAGGTCCACGGAGGGCCAGCCAGGAAGACTCCACTAAGAACAGCCATACCAACAAACCAAGCCATGATCAAACCAGAGATGAATACGTTGTAGCTGGTAATGACGTTGAAGACAACAGCGACACTGGCAATACCCATTGAGACAACTGACTTTTCAGTAAATGTACCGTTGTAAAGCGCCATGTCCTGAAGGAAGGTCCTCTTTGCAGGAATATTCTGGAAACTAGCGTCCGCATCATTGCCAAGGGTGACACTGGCTTTCTCAACATGTTCGAGTTGAGCCTGCTCTTGGTTCTGCTTCTCGTCGAGATCGACCTGAGAACCAACACGATCGATATTGTAGATAGCGGACCGGTTATAAGTTGTCTCAGGGCAGAAGAGAATAACGAGTATCAACTGGAAACCGAGAAAAGCGAGCAGAATGTGAAAGTTATACTTCCACCCAAGGTTCGTAATGATAACGCCTCCAATGATGCTCACACCATTGCTCAGCGCTCCAAGTATGAAGATGGGAATAGAAACGTAGAATCCGCGCTCGTGAACGAAATATAGGTCGCTGATAACTGAGAGACAGAGTGACTCGTATGCTGAAGATCCGAGCCCTTGCAAAACTCGACCGGCGAGGAGTTGATTATAGCCCGGGGCGAACTCAGCGACGAGACAGCCGACTACACCAATGACGGACGATCCGACAAACAGAGGGCGTTTTCCGTACTTGCGTGCAAGAGCAGAGACCAGTGGTGATGCAGCTCCCAGGGCGAGGGTGAGATAACCGGAGAGCTGGGCAATTTTGCCAAAGGACACATGAAGATCTGTTGCAACTTGGACGATGCCGGCGTTCAGGATAGGTCCCTAAAGCATTTGTCAGAATAGCTCCCAAGTCGACTGTATCGCTTGCCCAGGTCATATGACATACCGGAACAATGCCCACAAACGCAGTACCCAGCATAATAACGCCGAAAACCAGGTTGCGCTTCAGGAGGTGCCAGTTCAAGGGATCGTTGGGATCATCTGAAGGCTGAGGTACTAGAACGATATGTGCATTCCTGCCGGTAGCATGCTTTAGGGAGCGACCTGTTGCCTCGGTGTGATCGCTAGTCGCCTGGTCATCGAGGTTGACTGTGCCAGGGACATGATGGCCGTCCTTTGGATCCAAGACACCGAAAGCCATGGCATATGCAAATACAGAATATGTTATATGGGCAAAAGGGGACGATGCGTTGGTGATTTTGCGATACGGTGTAAGTAGAGTGCCAAGAAGAGGGTCTGTCCATTACTTGTATCTTTGCGTCTGTAGAGCACCCAGTTACAATGACCCATGGCGTTTTACAATTTTCCCCCGCCAGCGGCATCCGGAACTACCTAGACGTCGGTCAGGGTATGTGGACTTGGAGGCAGGTCTGTGGGGTAGAGAATCCGGGGAACCTGGTCACCGATGACTCCCCCCACATTGACCTATAGGCTACAGGGGAAAACATTGGACCACGTGTTGGCCAAGGTTTGTTCCCTGGCCTCCAATTCCACTCCGAGTTCATAAGATAGCTACATGCAGAGAATAAATTGAGCCACATTACTGCAATAGAAAATCAAGTCTACTGGCGGAGGGTTTCGTCTGTAAACACGTGTCGCTGTGCTGGATCCCAGATGTTGACTGTGATCACATGGACGTTCGCGCAGGGGTAAGCATTCTCATACCTAGAACTGTGGCTGGCAATCTCGCGACTATCCCCCACCAAACCATGGCTCCCCTCGCTTTATCGTCGATGTGGGACATGTATCTATGCCGGTAGTAGATCAAGTGGTTGAGTGAATATGACAATGCTCTATTTATTTGTAATACAATAAGTAAAGTGGGCGTGTTTTAATTCATATGCATCCCAGGAGAGATTTTTAAGCAAGGCCAAAGGTAAGAACTGAAGTGTTTAAATCTGGAAAAACGAAAAACTAAGAACCCTGCTCCAGCTTTAGACGTTCACTGCATCGATATAAAACCGTATTGCATAAATGAGTAGAATTCTTCAGTCTATCAAGGGCGCGAGAATAAATAATACGAAACAGCTGGATTTATATGCATAAAGAAGTAATAACTAAAACGATGTTGCTTCGAATCTACAGGTGGCTCGGCTTCTTCGCTTCATGGGCCTCACGCAGGTGCCGGTAACGACTGGGCCAGATGCCTGATTTTCCTGGAGATAGAATACCATTCGGATCCACCGCATCCTGCAGACATGTTAAAATAATTTGGTAACGTTGTATCACACAGTTTCCTTACCTTTATCTTCTCCACAAAACGGTTATATGCGTAGTTATTGAAGCTACTATGGCCGGCAATCAGATCTACAACTGTCAGCGATCTGTGCAGTTATCACGATGAATGGTACTCACCCATGTAATTCACGTGAGCGCGGTACATCCCGTAACAGCGATCCTTGCTCAGCTTGTGGAAATCGTGGTATAGATCATAGACGGCCTTTCTGTCGCGCGAGTTTTGCTGGTCATACATGAACATGTTGACCATGAGAATATGACGCTCATGCATGAAAAAGTCAATCATGGGTTCGATGCCACGCTTCTCGTAACATTCATAGCTTTTCTTGATCCACTCAAGAGTCAACTTGCCAGAATTCGGAATGTGAGGGGCGTAGTCTCCGTGGGCACCCTTGCCAGACCCATCCTTGGGCAAGGCCCATTGGATGGTAGGGAGACTAAAGAGAGATGACTGGCCGGTCAGAAGAACTGCATTCATCTCCGGAATTGATTTGTTGTCAACGAGGCCTCCGTTGTCCCCCGAGAAAATGGTGCCGTTCAGTTTGAGGGCTGGTTGCGTCTTCTCAACCAGTTCCTTGATCTCATCGAATTGAGCTTGGATTACACGCTTAGGACCCCAAAAGCCCCATCTGGCTGTCCAGTATGGTAATTCAAGCTCTTTACAGAGCTCCCTCATTCTCCAAGTAGGGACAGGCCCTGGGCCATCCCAGAAGTCGACTCTTTTACCACGTGCTGCCAGAATTTCCCAACACCCCATGAACCAGACGCAGCTAGGGATAAGACCATTTTGGCGCATTGGGCCTAATAGATCCACCATCGGTTCGATATGTTTAAATTCATCAGCGGACAATGTGCATTCCATGAAAGCAGGTGGGGTTGGAGTCATCCACAGACTAAGCTTGGTGACGACTCCCAAATTGCTTTGGAGAAACAGGCCTTCAATTGAAGGGCCATAGGTGAACTTTGAGATGAAGGCATTGGGAGAACCATCAATGGAGAATTGGCCAGTGCGGACAACGTCACCGTCGGCAAGCAAGACTTCAAGGCCAGAGATGGACTGGTGATGATTGAAATGCGTTCCAAAGCCCGTGCCACGGTCAAGTGTCTTTGATTGTCAGTGATGGGTAGCTTTGAGCTTCAATCAAACTTACATTACCAGTGACGCTGCCCCAGCTAAGTGATGGGGTACTAGGCCAGACCTTTTTCTTATGTTCGGCACAATAATCGATCAATTGCTTCCAGCTTACACCAGGCTCAACTACACAATAGGAATACTCATCGTTGACTTCTAGAATTCTGTTCATGCGATGTAGATCCAGGGCCACCGATCCATTGATTCGAGGAGCAGGACCGCCGTATCTGATTCAAGTCAGAAATGGATTCGTGACAGTCAGTTTTGTAGACTCACCCGAGGTTCTTGCCCCTAGAGAATGTCCAGAGAGGAATGTTGAACTTATTGGCAACGTGTAAGACAGCGCGGACCTCCTCGACAGAAGCAGGACTGGGGAATTATCAGCATTCCAATCAACATAGAAGAGAAACCTGATCTGCCTACACAACTGCAGCTCCGGGAACCTTTCTTTTACTCTCATCATCATCCCAGATGTCAAAGGGATCAATGTAATGCGACAAAGCGTCCCCAACAAACACCTGATCTTTCCCAACGACTGCCGCCAGGGCCTCAATAGCCTGATCAAAGGCTTCTTCGGTCACACCTGGGGGAATGACACGCTTGATGGGTATATTTGGCGTGGAGAAGGTGTGTTGATGAGCAGCTTCGTACTCGTCCCAGGGATAAGTATTCTTGGGTGCGGTGGATGTCATCTTGTTGGAATGTGAAGTAAGATGTCCTTGCTGAGTAAAGGAATTTAGAGATTCGTAGAATGAATCTATATTTCAATGTTCAACTGTAGTTATGCGATATTTATTCACAGGTCAATGTGGGGAGAGCTTGATGGTGGACTGGATTGACTTACGTATTACTGTGACCGCCTGTGGCGTGGTCTTAGTGCACAAGCCTCACCATTTCAGGGCCAACCCTTCTGGAGGCCTGACAAATTCAGGTTACCTGTACCCCGCAAGATCGGGGCTGCAAGTCTCTCCACACTAATTGATCGCCATAATCCCTTTGGTACTCACGCGGTGCTGAGGAGCTATGGGTACTCCGCAGCGTATTATAACAGGACCTTTCGCATGCCATGGGTTACTATCAGCATGATTACCGGCCAATGCGTATGGCATTTTGAGCAATTACTTCACTGATTTGCGATTTTTCTCTACTCCAACGATTCTCCGAAGCCCACAAAGTGATGACGATGCCTCTCAACGCGGACAAGATGCCCATACTGGGAGCCATGCCACCCAAGAAATCTGCATTTGTAGAGGGTAACGATGGTTTGATGAAGCTGCTGTTGGTGGCTGTCTCCATGGCAGCGATCCTTGGAGTTATCTATCTTTGGACAGTTCCCAACTCTATCACGGTGCGTTCCCTTCACTATTTTTTGGTGTTTACCTTTTCTTATGGAATCGACAGGATCCGAGGAGACGAAAGCTGCCTCCTGGCCCCAAAGGGCTGCCACTGATCGGGAACATGCTCGATCTCGCTGACTCTGATGATGTTCAGAACAAAGTACGCAAATGGCACCGGCACTATGGCGATATCTTCTACACAAAGGTTGGTGGTTCTGACTACGTCTGGCTGTCCTCCCCGAAGGTCGTCAAAGAGCTCATGGACAAGCGATCGGCCACCTGGTCTTCCCGGCCACCTCTGCCGCTGGCCCAAGATGTCGCAAGTGGAGGTCTCCGACAGCTCTTCATGTCATACGGTCCCCGCTGGCGTCAGCTTCGAAAGCACACCCATGCGCTGCTGAATCTGAACTCTTCTCTCAAGTACATGCCCGTTCAAGACTTTGAGTCAAAACAGGTCCTGCGCGACCTTCTGGACAATCCCAAGGAGTGGTACACTATCAACCGTCGCTACTCTACGTCTGTGATTATGCTGGTTACCTACGGTCATCGTGTGCCGAATTTCGATGATCCGATGATCAAGAAGATTTATACTGTTCTGGACAATGTGACTTGGACCACTGCCCTTGGTGCCCATGCCGTCGACAGCTTCCCGTCTCTTTCTTCCTGGCCTGAGGTCTTCTTTGGCCACTGGCGCAGCAAGGCTAAAAAGATATTTGAACATGACAGCAAGGTTTATCTTGAGCTCTGGGAACAACTGAAGGCAGAAGTCGATAGTGGCACGGCTAGGCAGTGTTTCTGCAAGGACTTCTATCTGTCTGATCCTAGTAAGCACAACATTGACGACCTTCAAGCGGCTTACGCGTGCGGTGGCATGATTGAAGCTGGGTCAGAGACTACCGCAACATCAATTAATAATTGGGTCCTGTGTATGCTTCTCTTCCCAGATACTTTCAAGAAGGCTCAGCAAGAGGTGGATAAAGTTGTGGGCAAAGATAGACTTCCACAATGGGAGGACGAGAAAGACTTGCCTTATGTTAGGGCTATGATCAAGGAACTCCTACGTTATCGTCCCGTGAACAAATTCGGTATGCATCATTATACCTCTGAAGATGATTGGTACGATGGCATGTTTATTCCTAAGGGATCATGGGCCATTTTAAATTGGTGGTAAGTCAGGGTACCCTTCCCAATTGTGAAGAAACTGATCATGAATAGGGCCATTCATCGCGACCCTTCACTCTTCCCCAACCCAGACGTTTTTGATCCATCAAGATATCTCGATAAGCCTCTACCTGCTGCTGACTACATCAATACAAGCGATCCTGATGCTCGCGATCATTTTACCTACGGGGCGGGTCGCAGGGTATGTCCTGGTGTGCACGTTGCCGAACGATCACTCTTTATCAATATCGTTCGAGTGATTTGGGGCTTTAACATCAACAAGGCTAAAGGTCCTGATGGTAGGGTTATTGAGCCCACAACTGCTATGGTCCCTGGATTCTTGAGTATTCCTGAACCCTTTGATTGCGACTTTGTACCCAGATCTGCTAGGCATGACAAGATTATAAGAGAGGAGTTTACAAAGGCAGAGGCAATTGGGATCTAGCTAAAGATTAGCGATTTAAAGATCTAGTTTTATTACTAATTTAACGATTAAGACTTGTGGAATATTTAATATAATTGAATGGAGACTGTTTGCTACATCCTTGCTTGAATATCGTTACTCAATGCACCATTCTTACTAAGAAAGCAGTATTCTGGTTTCAGTTCGATGATTTGTGTCTAGTCCTCGGGGCCACCAAGCCAGCGATACACTACAGAACCGTCCTTGTCCTGACAAGACATTAGTTAAAGTCATGATACAGGTCAGTTTTCTAACTTACAAAGCATATCGGATCATTTCCAGCCTTCTCAAAAGTCTTAATAGCCGCACTACCGATTGACGGATTTATACCAACACTTCTTGCTGCATCAACACCAAGCCCTACATCTTTGACCAGCATCTGTGATTTGAAGCCAGGCGCATATTCATTGCTGCTCGGAGCATGGGCCACAACACCAGGAACAGGATTCACATGATCAAGCATGAAGTTCTGCCCAGTGGAGTTATGAATCACTTTGTGTAAAAGATGTTTATCCAGGCCAAGCTTTCGGCCAAAAGCCATGGCCTCGCAGTTGGCTAGCAAGATGGTACAGGAGAGGTAGTTGTTGCAGATCTTGGCAGCGAGACCGTTCCCAGCCTCGCCACAGAAGAAGGCCTTATTCGCGGGGCCCATGTAGCCAGCTATCGTTCGTAGACGTTTGGAAATAGAGTCTAGCTCGATACCCTCAGGGGCCTCCGGTGCGCCTATCAAGAAAGATAAGGTGCCCTTGTCAGCGGCAGGCTTGCCTCCAGACACAGGAGTGTCGACATAAGAGCCCATTCCAGCCTTGTTTAGCTGGGCCACAACATCTTTGGCTGTTTCTACTTCGATAGTGCTGCACTCGAGATATAATCTTTGAGCATTCTGTAGAGTACTGCAAGTTTGGCAAGCAGCGATTACACCGGTCTCCGGATTAAGATACACATCCTTGACAATGTGCCCTGTAGGGACAATAGAGATGATTGATTGTGCCTTCTCGGCAACAGACTTGGCCGTTTCGACGATCTCGACAGGGCCAATTGAGGAGAACTCAGCCTTGAATTTCTCGCAAGTCGGACCATGGACATCATTGATGTACAGGGTAGCAGTGGAGTCCATCTGCTTACGGACATTGGCAGCCATGCCGTAGCCCATGGCGCCCAGGCCTAGCCTCTTAGGGTTAGCGAATGTGGCATGTGGAGGACAATGTGGGGTATAAATTCCCAGATTGGAAACCAATGTGGAGGGCAGGTTGGGTTGGGCGTTGCTAGCGTGCGGGGACTGACCGATGAAACCGATATTGTTCTCCATGCTGTGATTAGCGACTGTGAAAGAGCAAAGGCTGTCTGTTGTACCAGAGCAAAAGGCTGGGGAAGCTGTTGTTATACTGCTCGAGGCCACTCTGCGCCAACTCCGCACATGGGCTGAATGTCGGAGGGATCAGTGGAGAACAAAGCCGGCACGGAGATAAGACATGTCTATGGAGATAAGATACGCCCAGACTGACACGAGATCACGCACTCAACAGGAAACCATCAACACAGTCGCGTGGATGGCAAGCACGTCAAAGACCAAACTCCCAGGCCATGATGGTCCTGGAGTGAAGGTGCATCTCCTCGACGGAGGTAGTTTCAGCACCGCAAGTATGAAGTTACTACACAAGAATGGATCTCCTGAGCCATTTCGAATGTACGACTGGTGTTTCTTGATTCATCATCAGCCCTCTAATCGTTACCTTCTGTGGGACTTGGGCTGCAGCGATGTATGTCACAATCTGCTCTCGTTAAAGTCAAGGTCTAATATAGGGTCGAGGACTACTCGGTGTACACACCATGGGTCAACAAGTTTATGCTTCCCTATGCTAATATTGTAGGTCCGCTGAAGTCATTGAAGGAGCAGATTGAATACCTCGGAGTGCGCGTCGAACAAATTGACTCTGTTTTGTTCAGGTATGCCACGGAGTAAACTTTGAGGAGTGTCTACTAACAGGCTGATCGCCATGCACATTGGGATCATTGCAGGCCAATAAGCCAAGAGTTTCCAAACGCACAAGCACTTTTCGGCCCCGGAACGACAGAATTCTGTTCACCCGGCCACTTGGAGTCTGGTGAGCCCTCATATGAGGTCGAGTGGGATGGAAGGTGGTTTGGATCCCAGCAACATGTCACGGAAAATTGGACCGAGTTTGAGGGAACCTGGGTTCCATGGGGTACCTTTGAAAGAGCTCTTGACTATTTCGGAGACGGAAGTCTGTGGGTTATTGACGCCCCAGGTCATATGCCTGGGAATTTGGCTGCTGCGGTGAAGCTGCAAAGTACTGATGAATGGGTTCTACTAGGCAGCGATTGCTGTCATTCGATGTCAGTCACCGGTGAAGGGCATCCATCAAGACCAGTTGCTGACTTGAGTTGATATAGGGCATTGCTTAGAGGAATAGAGGAGATGGCTACATACGTTGGACAAGACGGCGAAGTGAAGGCCTACCTTCAACAGGACATTCCGGCGGCTCACAAGGCCATTGACAACATTCGGAAGCTTCAAGCAGATTATGGCGTACATGTCGCATTGGCTCATGACGCCACTTGGATGATCGAACAGACTAATCCTGTATTGTTGAGTCTTTTGGATGATAATAAGAAGGGAGTTTGGTTAGACAGAGTAGCACAAGGCTTGCGGCCGTAATGCCCTGCAAAATGCGGGGTGCTCTCCACCATCTCTATGACATTTAAAGACTTGCATCCTTACATCTTACATTACCCATAAAAGTTCACCCTGCATATCCTGAACAAATCACCATGGGCCTCCGTGTCGGTGTCATCGGGCCAACAGGCTTCGGTGGTTCGTACCTATGTGTTGAGCTGATCAAGCGCGGCTATGCAGTTCGTGGTATCTCCAGAACACCGGAAAGGCTGGGCCAGAATCCAGCATATACTCCTTACTCGATCGATATCGAAAAGGCATCATTTGAGGACGTGGTTGAAGCCCTCAAGAACCTGGATGTGCTGGTCAACGAGTATGGTCCACACACTGCAGGAGAGCATGCGTTGCAGTACAGTCAGTCCAAGCAATTGCTCATTCTTTCACCATCAGCTAATTATATACTACAGAACCATTTCTAGAGATGACACGCAAGATAGTAATCTGTGCAAAGGCTGCCAAGGTTGGCTATTTTGTCATGGTCGGCGGCTGCGGTTCCCTACACTATCCTGGAAGTCAATTCTTAACTTGTGCTGATACCAAGATATTCTGGCTATACTACCGTCGCGGCATTGCAGACAGCAACGCACATGTTTCATACATGGAGGAGAGACTTGGATCGATGGGGACTTCTCTCCGCGATTATCGTAACGCGCGCCTCGCGGTGCGCCAAGGAAAGTCGGATCCTGCGGCGGAGAAGCTCATCGACAAGTACGAGCACACTGTCATGTCCAACGATATTGCTTTGGAGTTTGTGACGGCGGGGAGAACATCATTCATGTTCTTCGATGGGAATACCTCCTTTCGGTGGACCTATGTGTCTCCTCCTGCTCTGTACCGCTCGGGGTTACGCACCGGCAGCTATACGCTTATCGAAGACGAGCTGCCGGTGAAGCCTGCACCTGAAGGACATGAAGAAAGTGACCTTACTGGGAGACTGCACGGGATTAGTGCTGCTGATCTTGCTATAGCTATTGCTGATGAGATTGGCAATGAGAAGCTGGTGGGGAAACACTGGAGCGCATACTCGGACATGTCTGACGACACTCCGACACCATCCTATGTCAGGCTCTAGATCATATTTATAGTCAAACAAATCATAACCCTTGGATACTCTCTAAGTAGCGTCTTTGTGCAGCCAGATCTTTCGGGTGTGATTACTGGGCAACATCGATGCATGTTTGTCGAAACGTGGAGCAACCCCACATGAGGTTCGCAGGCAAAGAAAGGCATATTAGGCACTATAAGTAACCAGAAATAGGTAGACATTCAAATGCAAAATTATATCCAGGATTCAATAAATAGTGTGTTCATCATGCCTCTCGTCACAGATCAAGCAGGAAACACCTTCATCGAGCACAGCAATGGCCAACGCTCCCATTATAAACTAGATGACTTTACCGACCCTTGGAAACTAAGACAGACAATATTCATCCAGCACGGGTTTGGCCGAAATGTCAACTTTTGGTATAAATGGGCACCAGTCCTCGCTCAGAAATATCAAGTCATCCGCCGTGATCTACGCAGCCACGGACTTTCCAGCCACCCCAAACCAACGGATGGATACGACTACAGTCTGGACACCATATTGTGGGAGATCATCGATACTATGGATCAACTAAACATTGATAAAGTGCACTTTTTGGGAGAATCTACGAGTGGAATGCTGGGTGAAGCATTGGCCGTCAAATTTCCCGAAAGGATCTCTTCTCTCATCATCTGTTCCTCGCCTACAGTTCTGTCGCCGAGCGCACTGGAGTTCTTTGCATTTGGCAGAAAGGACTGGCCTACCGCTTGCCGTGAACTCGGGTCTCGTGGCTGGGCGCAGCAATTGGCAAGGGTGCCGGGAACCATGGCGTCTGATGACCCAGAGTACCCAGCTTGGTGGCTAGACCAGGTGTCTTCGTCTCCGTCTGAGGGACTTGCAGCATACGCCGAGTTTCTAAGTACCCTAGACGCAAGACAGTATTTGAAGGATATAAAACAGTGCATGCTTATTCTGGCGCCAAAGAATAGCGCTGCAGTCAGCGTTGCCTCGATGGAAGATGTGGCGCGGCAGGTGGCAGGTGCACAGCTCAAGGTCATTGATGCTCCCGGTCACGAGATATTTACATCCGGGGCTGAACAGTGCCAACAAGCAGTCTTACAGTTCTTGCAGTCTTTGCGAGAGTAAAGTGTGTTCATGAGACCGATATACAATCAAAAAAGAAAAGAACATTCATCTGCAGTCAAGAAACAGTAGACAGGAAATAGATATCCAGACAGAGCTTTATCGATTTAGACTTCACAATGTGGGGTGAAACTGGGATAAACAGACTCGCATTGCAGGGCTATATGTATTTGCTGACAACCACTTCACCTCGAGCCTAGAGACATCCCAATAATTACTTCTGCCAACCCCTTGTAATTGTATACTCTTTAAGCGTTGATCAACATGTCAGATTTGACCGACGCGTTGCAGGCTTTGGAAGCACTTGAAGCAACAGCACAGGGCAAAGCCAGCTTGTGTGTCGTTCAGGGAGGATCATTTACCATCGACTTGAGCCTTTTTGTTGACGGCGTCTCTATGGAAAAGAGGAGTACGGTGCCGTGTCTTTGTTTCATCATCACCTACCAAGCCTCAGAGGGCATCAAGAAGCGCATTCTGTATGATTTGGGCATCTGTCGCGACATTAGTTCATATCCACCGAGAATCCAGGAACAGCTACCCCATCACTACCCTTTGGAAGTTTTTCCAGACGTGAAGCAAAGACTGCTCGAGGGAGGCTTGTCTCCGAAAGATATTGATCAGATTATTCTCAGCCACATGCACTGGGACCACACTGGCACACCTTCTGATTTCCCAGATGCCACGATTTGGGTTGGCTGTGGGTCGCTGGCTTTGCTAGGCGGGCCACCAGATACCAGGAATGCACACAATAATTTCTCAGCGGACCTTTTTGGCGGTCTCGAGACGAAAGAATTCCCAGATCCCAGTAGCTGGAAGGTCGTTGGGGGACTCAAAGTTTGGGATGTTACAAATCAAGGCTTCATTTACGTCGTGGATTCTCCCGGACACTTGGCTGGCCACATTTCCCTGCTCGTACGGCTGGGAGAGAAGAAATGGGTGCTCTTAATTGGAGATTCTTGCCACGATCCGCGGCTACTGTCTGGCGAGAGCGCAATAGCGCAATGGGAGGATGGTGATGGCGTTTTATGCTGCGTTCATGGAGATAGGGAGGCGGCTGGACAGACTCTGGAGGCCTTTCGGGTATGGGCAAATGCAGCAGTGGAATGCGGGATTGACTTGGACATTATCTTCGCTCATGATATTGAGTGGGCGCAACACCATCCAGAGGCATTCTTAACAAATAGTCTATAATATGATAACTTAAAGATTTGCCCAAGGCTGATAGCTATCCTCGCACATAAGTCTCTGGAACTGGCGACGTCTAATACCAATGTTTCCTCCATCGAAAAGCGGAAATACAGCAGCATCAGCTAGAAGACGAGGGAAGCCTGTGTCATTGGCATATGAGGTCCTAGAAAACATGTTAACCAAGATCCATGCACAAGAGATTGAACGTAAACACATACATGCCAACTACCTGCATGCACTCATACACGCACTGGATAGCCGAGTCGGAGCTGTGGATCTTGGCTTCCAAGCAAGCTTCGAACCGGGCCTTGGCATCACCTGGCCCGTTGTCGAGGGAGTCAAGTGCCTTCCACACCAGAGCCCGGGACGAGTCAATTCTCATCTTGGCGTTGATGAGCAAATCGGCGGGACTCTGTCTCTGGATGATAGGTACCGATCCTCCCCTGTGGTCGTTTTTGGCGAATGCCAGCGCCTTTTCGAAAGCAGCGCGCATGGTGCCGACGGCCATGGCCCCAACCATGGCTCCCGTGATGCCAAAGGCCTCTTCGATCTGCTTCGCACCCGAACCAGGAGCAAACAAGACGTGGTCGACTGGAACTCTGAAGTTGGTGTAACGTGTCTGAGGACCTGTAACTGCGATATGGCCCATAAGATCGGGCTCCTCAAGCATCTCGTAGGCCCCGGGTGCGTTCTGAGCTACCACGTCTCGAGTCACAAGCAGTACCATCAAGGTGGTGGCTGGGTCGACGTCGGCTTTCTCAGGTCCTCCGTCTTCAGAGTAACGAGCGCACAGGCAGGAAAGCGTGGCGCCTTTGGCATCCCAACCCGCACTGTTAGTAGTCCATCTCTATCAACAGAGTTAGTAGCAAGCACGATAGATAGAGACAGACGCTGCTGCTTACCTTTTCTCCATTAACAACATAGTAATCACCTTCCTTCCTAGCAGTGACACCGAGGCCTTTTCCACCCTTCTCAAGATGGTTGGCTGTGCCACCTGGTTCGGAATGAGTTAAGCTTGCGAGATGGTCACCTTCTCCTGAGATGAATGGAGTAAGGAACCTTTGCTTCTGCTCAGGCGTGCCACCGATAAGAAGAGGGAGCAGCCCAAGAGCGGTGCCGACAAGGTGAATACTAATGCTCGAGTCAACGGCATAGAGCTCTTCCAATATAAATGCAGACTCCAGAAGACTCTCAGCGTCTCCGCCATCAGACTTTGGGATCAGGGCCTTGAGTAAGCCTTGTCCCACCAACTGGGCGTAAAATGGTCGAGTGGCACGGAACCGATCTATCTGGTCTGGAAACTTGGAGTAGACCGGGTAAGCTGAGCCTAGGACCTCCCGTGCGACTTTTGCGGCCTTGGCTCGCAGGAGCTTTTGGCTCTCAGTCAAGGAAAAGTGAACCATTTTGAGTTGAAGAAGCTGAAGGCTTTTTTGCAGAACAGGAGGCTGGCGATTAGTGTAAGGATGGTGTTGGCAAGAGGTCCAATTCGTTATGCAGTGCTGTCCTTTATAACTGCAACATTCCTCTGTAGTAAATGACTTCTTATCTATGATTTACTATCTATATAGCACCTCTATCTTTTTCTTCCTACTTTAGTACTTCCTCGAGATCTACTGGTAGTTCAGTATCTTGCCTATCTCTAGAGTCCCCATGAAAAGTTAGAGGATAAGCAGTATCCGGGTTCATATCTTATCTGCGCAGTCCCGGATAGGTAATACCCAGTACCCGTTGGCTCGAGCCGGGGGGGGGCTAACTAAGCAAGCTTAGTTAGGCACAAAACCCTAAGATATATATAAAACCCTAAGATAGCCCTGCATAGCCAGCAGTCACAAATTTCAGGTTTTTAGTAACTAAAATTAAAAATCTAAAGACATTAGTTAGTAATTATACTATTATTTTTATCTTACTATATTATATACTTAGCTATAAATCTTAAGGCTACTTAGGCTATTATTTCTTTATACCTATAGTACTAAAATAGCTGCTCTTATAATACTACTAGGCTTTTAAGCTTTTATTAAGCTAAAGAATGTTTTTTTAGCTTTAAGAAGGTATCTATTGCTTATATTATAAAGAAACTTAAAGCTATAAATAGCCTTAGTACTAAAGACTTTCCTAATAACTATAAAAAGTAGCTAAAGCTATTAACTAAAGTAAA
>JAAOAR010000345.1:0-23925 GCA_013395995.1 Fusarium pseudoanthophilum | reverse complement strand
CATGTACGTTTCGCCTTCCGTATGTATGTTTAGCGAGATAGCTTGTCTACGTCACATGCCCCCCACCATCATGATGCAGACGACTCGATGGAAGGCACCTTCGTGGGGGTTCTCAACCACCCCTCCAAAACCCATCGCCATAAGGTAATAAATAGAACTTTTGAGCATCATTTACTTTTGGAATTTGATTTTATATAAGCACACACCGGCTTATGTTAACTCTCATTGAATTCGTCCTCAGTGAGCTGTTCCTCAAACAATTGGTATACACAACCTACTCATCCTTTCATCTATCATGGCGAATACAGCAGCTTCCTCTAGGTCTCATCGTCCATATGATTCAAAGCTCGGAATAGTCACAGGTGGCTCTCGAGGTTGGTATATCACCAACCACTTCCAATTTACAAGGTCGCTGACTCGGCCAAGGCATTGGTGCAGCCGTTGCTGCGAGACTCGCCGCTAAAGGATGCAATCTTCTCCTTGTTTACACTTCCAACTCGTCCACAGAAATAGCTAGAAATCTTTGCAACAAGCTATCAGCTCAACACAGCATTCAATGCCTGGCAGTACAGGCCGATTTGGGCGAGCCATCCGAAGCTTCTCCCAAAATTATTAAGGCTGCACGCTACCTTCATGATTTATATAACCCGAACAAGCCTTTCCAAATCGATATACTAATCAACAATGCCGGTGTCTCGTCCAACCAGCATATGAATGATGAAAGACATGGAAAAATCCAAGAGGTCGAGTTTCACCGCGTCTATAATGTCAATGTCTTGGCCCCTCTCCTCTTGACCCAGGCTGTCGCCCCGCATCTTCCCACAAACCGCGCGGGCCGTATTGTCAATGTTTCCAGTGTATCTTCGTCTATCGGGTATCAGGGCCAGTCTGTTTACGCTGGGAGTAAAGCGGCCTTGGAAGCAATGACACGGACCTGGAGTCGTGAGCTGGCTACTCGTGCTACAGTCAATGCTGTCAACCCCGGACCTGCTTGGGGGGATATGTACGCAGCCGCTGGACAGACTTTCTGGAACATAAACCAGCCTTATGTTGACGCAGCCCCATTGGCGCAGTACGACGGCGAACCGGAGGTTTTGGCTATGGCTGGGACTGATGCTGAACGCTTTGATAGAACTGTACGTGAGAACATGGGTAATCGAAGGCCCGGGTTTACAACCGAAATCGCCGGTACAATTGATATGCTCTGTTCAGAAGAGAGTGGGTGGACAACAGGAAGTGTAATTTGCGCGAACGGAGGCATGAAAATGTCAATCGCTTAGAAGTTTCCTGCACAATTTCGTCACACGTCAACAAAGACATAGACGAACGGACCGATCCAGAACTTCAATGGTTGTCACATCCGAGCGGGTTCCCGCTTCATCACCAAGGAGAAACCCGGGTATCTAGCCATTGTGTTTGCTCATACTAGCAAATTATAGCACGAGCTTTCACAAGGCAACTTCAGCCGGTTTCAGAACAACCGCTGGTCGGGTGGAAAATGACCAGACATACAGTCGATCATCGATTTGCGTCTTTTCATGTGGCTAGACACATATCGCTCTTGTCGAAGTGACAATGAAGAATTTGTATCAGAAAACGACCCCTTGTATGAGACTGCCTTCATAGCTTGTCGCCTTATGCTTGTCCAGGGACATAACTGTGTCTGCGATACTACAAGCCATGCTGTTAGCGTCCCGGGGCACAGTCAACTAATCAGCCACTCGTTCTAAACAATAGATATATGTTTTGGAGGTCCAACGGCTTCTGGCAGGAATGAAACGGTGGCGCATCGTAAAAGGGGGTGAAAGCCCTGCCATAGCTGTGTGCAACCATCTATACCATAAATGATGCCGAGTACTTTGCAAAGAGCCGCCTCGACATTTTTGGCAACCTCATGTAGCGGCATCAAGCATATTGGTTCCACACTCAATGTTGTGCGACAACGTTTAACAGATTCGACATATCTGTCAGCTTGACAAAGCATGCTTGTATCACACGATGCCGTCGCATCTGGGGTAGAAGCCGACGATACACAGGGATTGCTTTGAGATCGAGGTATACGTCTGGTTGAAGTGCTGGTCGGGGGTATTCAAGCGACCGAAAATGACACAAGGGAGGGTCCTGCCAGTGGAACAAGAGGATTCGGGGCACATCTCAAGAAGAATTTCTCTTCATCTTGATAATATCGTTGGAAGCGGCACTCCGCCGGACGCTTCGTCCGATCCTTACTCCCCCTTCTGAGGTTCCAGTGACAAGCCTGTCAAGGCATGAGGCTTCCTTTTACTTCATTTCCTGAGCAAACTCAGACAGGATGCTGGATCTATCCTGCGATATCAGCTTGCGGACTTCAGGACGTACCTGAAAAGTTTCATTCGATTTCGTCCCCACGCAAAACGATTCCTTAGAGTCATAAGAAAGAATGAGATATAAGCAAGTCTGAAACACCTCAAGTCATGCAACACAAAGGCGGGTTGTGTATGCGTATACTCAGGGACAGAAAGTTGGTTATCCCTGCAGACTACATTACTTGTTTACAAGGGGTCAAGCATTTGGAAGTGACCAAGCCATGTGCAAAGGTTTACCGCAAACTGAGAGTAAAGGTCAATGAAAGTTAAGCCTCTCATGAACTATAGCCTACGGCGAAGTTGTCGCATTTATCTGCGCGTTTTGTATTCGACTGTTGCTCCTGAAAGACATCCAGAAGACTCGTGACGAGGAAGCCCACAGCCTCGACTCGGGGATGGGATACCATACAAAAGCTTCCTTTTTATACCTATACTCTCTTGGGCCGTATTTGTCTGATCAATGCAAGTGGTCATGCAGAGGTTGAAGCACAGTTTCAGCCTCAAGAAGCGCTAGAGGTGGCCGACACAGCTCTACATGTTGGCAAAGAACACGTGCTTTGACGTTAGATGACGGACAGAGAGATTGCTGTGGCTTCGAAACCAAGACGTAAAATTGGCACAGAGATTAAATGCGTTGTACCTTTGGTCAGGCGTGTTGACCCGGTTTCGAGCTCAATCCTTCATGATGATTCATGCCAGTTCCCGCGATCTTTGGACTCACAACCACTCACAGATCAACTTCTGGCATCAGTCACACGCTGCCCAGATTACCTCCACTGCATATCTGTTGACGGTCAAGTATCTGTCAGTAAGTCAAAGCTACAGGTACGTCCCTGCTAATGCAATGCGCTGCTCTTGGGTTCTCTCCGGGCTAATTCCCAACGCCCCGATAGATCCCACATATTGATCACTAACAGCCCCTATGCGAATATTTTGACACATTTGCGATAGAGCGCGAAAGTGTCAGGTTGTATGATCAAAGCCTCTGATCATACCAGCCAACAAAAGATATGAAAGAGAGGCTAACGCCCATTGAGTTCCGAACATTGGCTACACCTCAGTTAGTCGTCGCCGTGTGACTTCGGAGATTGATCCTCTGACACACTGATACCTTGGCTGACTTAGTTCTTCACGATCATTGTGTCTTGTCCTACCTAACTTAAGTACGGGTAACCAAGTCGACGGCAACGCCTACTTCTTTCTCTCCCCTCTCTACTTTCAACACAACCTCTTCCTCCTCTTCATATCCGAAACTATTTGCCAGCTCGACTCTCAAACTCCACCCGCACTTCGATCTAACAATGTCAGGCGGTTCAACACATCCAGATCCAGTCTTTGCCGCCAAACTGGCCCGGCGTCAACAACTGAACTACAATGCCATGGTTGTCTTTGCTGCAGCTATGACTGCTTTCTACTTTACCATTTGTATAGCCATTCTTCTCAGAAGACTTTGCGTTGATCTAGGTGCCTCGCGCAAACCAAATACCACCACAGCGATCTTCCGGTAATGATCTGTCCTCACCAGGAACGGGACATTGGTTTAACTGTATCACAGGCGCCTGAGAGCGAGTGCTCTTGTAAACATCGCGAGGCTACCGTCGGGAGGATATACTCTTACTGTGATCGGATATCTAGTTATCAACGCCATCGTCACTCTTACTTACCTGGACAACGACAATATGCCGCTTCTTTCCAACATGGCCTCTCGAACTGGATGGTTAGTCTTCAAACTAATTTCTCAACAAGCTTCTAATAACGTAATCTATACAGGATGGCCATTGCAAATCTCCTCATCGTCGTCCTACTGTCCCTCAAGAATACTCCCGTTGTCGTATTTATGACCTCCTCTTATGAGCGCCTCAACATTCTCCATCGCATAACCGGTTACACTACTCTCATCTTCGCCATAGTGCACTCTTGCAGTTACGCTGCCGTGTTCGGTGCCCAAAACTTTCTCCAGCGTTTGCTAGCGAGAGAAGAAATCTTTGGCATGGTCGCTATGGGCTCATTCCTAGTCCTTGGTTTTGCCGGTGCTGTCCTCCGGACGTGGTGGTACGAACTGTTTTACTACCTTCATGTGGCTTTCTGGATCCTTGCTGTCATCATGACCGGTCTCCATCAGCCGGAGCCTAGCAAGAAGGTCCTCTACGTCATTTTTGCTTCAGCAGGAATTTGGGTCCTCGGGCGAGTCATCCGCCTCGCACGTATCATCGCTAACAGCGCCAATAACACCGTCACTCTCACGCCGCTCCCCAATGGCGGTACTCGTGTCACACTTGCCAAGGTGCCATTTGGATCTTCATCTGGCAAACATGGCTTCCTTTGGATCCCCGCGGTACGCGCCATTGAAACCCACCCTTTCACCATGGTTGCTACCGATCCCCTCGAGTTTGTTGTGGCAGCCCACGACGGATTCACTCAGGCTCTGCACAAGTGTGCCCTTGAGAGCCCGGGAATCACATTGAAAGGGTCAGTCGAGGGTCCTTACGGTAATCACCCTGATGTCAAGGGGTATGACAAGGTCATGCTTATAGCAGGGGGCAGCGGTGCAAGTTTCACGGTTGGCGCGGCCCTAGATATGCTCCAAAGTCTGGACACAGATGCTGAGATCGACATCGAATTCATATGGATGATCAGGAAACCAAGCAAGTCCACGTTAAAACCCGTGACGTCGCAATACTAACCAATCTTGCAGCATATTTAACCTGGTTCGCCGAACATATCGAGACTCTACGTCAAGACCATCGTGTCTTGACCAAGATCTACGTAACACGAGCTTCAGAAACCGAGATTGCCCCCCGGAGACAGCTTTCCTCCGGGTCGCACGCTTCTTCAAGTAGCACTTTTGTCGAGCCCGACCCAGAAAAAGACGGTCTTTCGCAAGTCGATACTACTCGATTATCACTTGACATTGAGAAGAACGAAGGTCTTCCAGTCGCGATAAATACTTCTCTCGGTGATGTCTTTCACGTTGGGAGACCGGATGTAGCTTCACTTGTGAAAGAACTGATAGAGAGTACGCCATCCGACAAACGAGTGCTGGTGATGGGCTGCGGACCACGGACACTCATGTCGGCCGTTCAGAACGCGGCTGCAGACTGTATCGTGGAAAACAGAGCTGGCGTTGAGTTGCATCTGGAGCAATTTGGGTGGTGAATAAAAGTTCATGATTGATTTTATTGCATGTGATTGCAGATCTGAGCTGGAATCAAACGATATGAGCAATGATATTGAGGTTGACGAGCAACCCAGTCAGTCAAAAACGGTCAGGAAATAGCAGCATCCATCAAATTTTCTGGCGTTTTGGCACTTGAGCTTTTGGTAATGCATTGATTATCACATCGTATCAAACATATGATACATATATACACATATACATATCTTTGAAACTATAACTAAAAAAGGGTATGTACCAATGTCCATCCAAGAACAAGGACCTGTTGGGTATAGAGCATCCAAAAAGTATTTCATCCGTCATTGACCCAACCTGACGCCTCCCTTTTTTTCGCTGTTTATGAATCCAAGACCAAGAGTTCCGAAACTATTCGACCGTAAAATATATATAAAGATGGGAGAAAAAGAGGCATGAGCATTAATTATGGCGCCGCATTGTCGCGACTATCTTCGCATTGGTGGATCGAGGGTTGTGAAGACCGGCGCCGAGGACTGAGGAACTTGGCACTGATGGCCTTAGTTCCATGTGACACCTTATCCAAGAACCCCTGAGACTTCTCCTTCATCGTGCTTTGTCGTCGCGCCCTCCCAGCAATCACTGTCTCCATGGGCGACGGCATCTCTTCATCCGGCTGTCTAAGGGCATCACGCACCGCAGGGCAAGGATCGACGAGCTGCTTGGCGTCGCTGATAAATTGGAGAAAGACCGAGTAGGACATGCAAACAGCCTGGAGGACAATGACGACGATGAAAGCCGTTCTAACGGTGCCTCCGTGCTTGATTATGCCGTACATGACGAAGGGGAAGAAACCGGGGCCAGAACTACCCATAGTGATAAAGGCGGCAGCACGCTTGGTGCGTCGACCTTGACCGCGAAGACCAATGGCAAAAATAAGAGGGTATATGGGGCCCTCGAAAAAGTAAAAGAGAACGATGGGTATAACAAGAAGGTTAGGGTTGGGTGGACGGACAACCACAGGAAGAAGGGCAAAGACGAAACAGCCAGCGATGCAGGCGGTGAGGATTGTACGGGGTCGTGGGAAGCGGGAACGATATACAGAGAGATATGCAAGGCCAGCTGCCATGAAGCGGGATACAGCAAAGGCGGTATGCGCGATGAGGAGATAATCGGGTATTGAGAGTGCGATGCCAGGCGGTTTGTCCGGATTGGGAATGTCGCCTGCACCTTCGGTTGCTTGCTCGCCGGTGTTGGGTGTGTTGGGGAGTATGGATATCATGAGGCTGCGGAAGTAGATGCTGAAACACTCCTGGGCAGCGACGTATGTGTATTGAGCAATAACGGCGAGGATAAGGCTCCATGTGCGGAGCTGTAGACCGCCTCTTTTCTTCTGAGGGTCCATGGGAAGATGCTTGGCGGACTGCTCAAGCTCACGGTCACTCACTTCGGGAAGTGGCATGTAGTAGAAGAAGAGCCCGAGGGCAACACACAGGAGTGTGATTCCTAGGTATGTCCATTGCACGTTGATGAGAGTCATGCTGGTCGCGCTGCTCTGTTCCACAATGCCCTTGAAGAAGACTTTCTGGGCCAGCAGGCCGCTAAGAACACTGCCAGTGCCTTGGATACCTTGCGCCATGAGCACGCGAGTCTCGCCGTATTCAGGGGGGCCGCAAAGTATTAGGAATGCATTTGCGCCGACCTCTAGAATTGATAGACCAAACCCGACAACGAAGTTGCTGAGCATGAATCCTGCGTATGATTGGGTAACAGCCGAGGGCCAGAAGATGACAGTTCCAATCCCATAAAAGCATAGCCCAACGATAAAGGTAACTTTGAAGCCACCAACGCTGTCGTGGCCGTTGGCCTTGTGCCGCCTCGATCTGTTGTGCTCGTCGCGCCTAAGAATCCATTCGCCCACTAGCAGGGGTCCAAAGAAGTAACCGCCTCCGAAATACACAGACGTCATGCCAAGTGTTTCAGCTGTGGTCATATTGTCGACTTTCGCAATGACGTTGTTCAAAGTATTGAGCAGGCCGTAGGATATTCCCCATAACAGAAATAAAATGGACACAATTGTGCAGTATTTGAATGACTGCTTCTTGTTGCATTTGAGCATACTTTTAGGTTTTGTCATGTTGACGAAGCCAAAATAAACACCCTCGACAGTTCCTGTTGAAGACGTCATAGTTGTCGATGTTTGAAAGGTCCCATTGCTCTGGTACCCACGCTGCGCAGGACGAGTTGGGCCTGGCTCGTCGAAAGGTGTTGTCAAGAATTCCATCGCGCTCATGGGAGCATTAGCATTGAGAGGCTGTGCGCCGGTTTGGGCGACAGGAGGGGGCTGCTGAATACTGGCGCGATGGCCTGTTGAAGGCGTATCTGAATCGTTGGGCCCCTTTGGTGTACTGGCGCGGGTTCCATTGGGGTCATAGAGCATGGAGGGGAGCAGCTTGAGGACCAGGGGCTTCAACGTCGGGACGCAGGCGCACATCATGCCAACGTTAACCTCAACAGCACTCCACATGAGCGATCGCGAAGCGTTCCAGGCAAAGTCGGTCTGCCCACCAAATCGAGACTGGGGGTCGGCAGTCGTACTGGTTGGTGCTGTAATGGCTTGCTGAAGGTAGTAGATTCTGACCACATCGACAACGGTAACGAATATTCCAACGGTGAAGGTGAGGACCAGAATTGTTTTCTGGCGAGAAGGGAGGCGCATGCCGGTGAGGACAGGTATAGGTAGCGCGAGAATGGCCAGATCCGTGACGATGTTGACGGGTGAGGAACATATAAACTCGGTAAGTAGTGGTATACATTTCGCGCGTTCGTCATAGTTAACATCCCAGGCGGCTTGGGTTGGGCGGCATTGGAAAACATTCATGAAGGTGAGAATAACACCAGCAATATTGACGACCGCAAGTGTCAACCAAGAGGCGAATCGAAGTACTCTTTGGGTGTGCTTGGCTAATCGGAGGTAGAATATGAGTACGGAGGTTTTGGTGGCCATCAACGCCGGGTTGTACAGGATGGAAAAGACATATTCGCAACGGCGAAGGGCGGGTAAGCGGTTGGGGTCGATATTCTCGTCGTGTCGTCCGAGGCCATTGTGAACGCCGAAACAGATGGTGAAGGAGAGGAAGAAGGCGAAAAGCCATGCGAGGATCATGACGCGGTCATCCCAGGTGACATTCCTAACAATAAAGGTCCGCGAGACGATTCGTGCTGCGACGAAGACTGTAGCGAGGACGAGAGTGGCCGTTGTGACGGCGAAGACGACCGGCCCGCGATCTGGAATGCCTCCATCGCCGGTGGAGGCCGAATCGGACATATCGAGGACGGGATTGGAAGAGACATGGACTCGTCACTCGTGAAATTGGATGTGAAGCTGACTGAGATCGAGATCGAGAATGGCTTGACAAAGTTGGAGCCGTTGCTACCTCGATGAGCGTGCCATGTCTTCCAAGGTTCGATGTTGGAATATCGGGACTGGATTCAGGAGATTGATTACTGGGAGAGTAGGAGTAGGATGAAATTGGATCGGCAAAAGAGTCGGATGGAAGTTGAAGTTTGGCGGGTAGAGGCTACCGAAGGCTAAGGTAGGTAATAATAATAATAAGCCCACGGCAGGGCAGGGCAGGTAACGTAACCTTGGGATCGTGACTGCCCGTGCTGGTGCTGGTGCTGGTGCTGGGCTGTCAGATGGCGGATATTGTCTGGTTTTCGGCGTCTTGCGGCGGCGTATTTCCGTCGGGATGTGCCTACTGGGGGGCCTTAGAAAAGACGAACAAGCACCAGAAAATAGAAAGAAAAGATGATCTGTTGAAGATTTTTGCTAGTAACCGAGAAGAAGCAAAGAAAGATGTGTCCCTTCCCGTCCTGTCAAGTTTATGCTTGTCCTACCTAGTTCTTGATTGTCGAAGGAACAAGCAAGAAAAGCCAGACCAGGCCAGGTCAATCGTCAAAAGTGATTGTGTCCAAGGTCCAAGCCCCCCCAAAAAACCCGCCGGAGAGAAAAAACCGGGGTGAGTTTTTTTAGCGGCTTTAGCGGGTATCTCAGCCACCAAACAGTGGGTGAAGAGTGACGGGAGCCAGCCAATGGTTCCATGGGGTGGTCCCCCCCCGACAGTCGGGAGACCGTGGAGCTGGGAGCGCTGGACCATGAGGCTAAATAAGAGTCGACACTCACACACCCTAATGATGTGGATACCTTGGGTTACGATTGATCCATACTTTTACAACGGCATTCCATACGGGCAGTTCGATTCAAACGGTGAACCTAAGGCTAGAGCAAGAGTCTGGGAGAGTTCAGGCTACTCTGGAATAGGATGAGTACGACGAGGTCTTGAAGAGTTGGGAGACGGTATCCGTACCTAGTTCAGCTCAAAATTGACTGAGTTATCAAAGTCAGGTCCCTTTAGGTCGCACTGCATACGAGTCAATGGATAATTTACCGACTAATCGGATGCTCGATTGTCAGGTGACTCGAGTCGTTGGGTAATTCTGGGGTTGATGGCTTTTCTGTTGGTCTATTGGGACTAAGCTTTGCTAGGGACATTTCGAACAGATCCAATTGTCATTGAATCAAGGCTGTTGTTACATATATTAGCCATTGGTTAATTATTAGGTACCTATGTACAGGTAGGTATTGGCGCTGGTCCGCTATCTACTGCATCGAGTCCTGCAAGAAAAATCTCTTCAGAGCAGATCCAATTCTCTGTCTGTGTCTCGACAGGGTCTCTTGGGTCTCCTGGGTCTGTCTTGGTTGGATTGAATCTTGGCTGCTCAGCTAAGCTAAAGTCAACTTTAGTCTTTACTGGTACATACATACCCTGAGCTCGGTCGCTTGATTAGGCGAACGAATGATGCTTGACTGTGGCATCCCATCCTCTAAAAAAATGCCGCGCACGAAAATGAGGGGAAGATGACATTGGCGCGTGATGAATGGTTGAGCGACGAGTTGCGCTACGTAGTGGTTTCCAATGGATCGTCATCGTCATCATCAGCATCAGCATCAGGGACAACCGCTATTTGCGATTGCAGCATGAACTCTCATGGTCAATTGGATGGTTCCTGATTATGAGTTTTGTTTTCAGTCGGGCCTTTACTTGCCTCAGGTTCAAGAGTCTGCACCCAACAGCACAATTTGCAGTACAATACAACACAATACATAAAAAGATCGTTTCCTAATGCGAGCATGACAACACCATCAGTGCTGGAAAAGAATCTCGGTGCCTAGGTACTTTATTTCCCCATATTGATTGCCGCGGCTCCGCTGTTGTCCGACTTTTGAGCATCGCTCCACTGACAATGATTGCTCTCCAGTTCTCAAAGCCACCTTACACTTGTTTTCTCTGTGATGAATACCTTTTAGTACTTAGGTAGATAGGTAGGTACTGCTACCTAGTGATAGGTAGGTACTGTAGCAGTCTGTTCACACAGTAGACTACATGCTGCGCCCGCGCGCCGTCGTGCCGTCGCTCCTCTGTCTCTCTTGTTTTATCCTCATTCACTCAAAGTCAAAGCTGAAGATAGATCATACGTCATGTCCCTTGACAAGGATGGCATCCAAAGCATAACAAGTCGACGACAAGCTTTCACCAAGCCTTGATCGTCGGCCCGCCATCACCATTGGACAAATGGACGGTCTGTGGGTGGGTGCATCATCTGAAGACTCATTGACCGTCACTTTATCACTTCAACTGATTCTCAGTTTTCAGCCATCATTTCGTTTCTACTTCTCACCGCAACAATAATACCTACTCAGCCAAATATCAACATCTGCAGCCAAGACGCACCTTGATCACGAGCCTAACCGAGAATGCCCGCATGGCATGGCCTCGACTGGTCTTTGGTCTCGACTGTCCCTCGTGTAGCTCATTTTTGGCGCTCCCTTGGACTAAAAGGGCGGTGCTTATTAGTGAGCGAGTGACACCAGATCATCACTTTCATATCCACTCAGGAGCTCCCTTTCAATTGACTTATTAAGCCATTGGGCGGACCAATTCAGCTGCCACGCCGATCTAATCTCTGCCCATTTTTGTCGTGTTATAATCGAGCTCCCCATTCTTGCAGTAGTTAGCACAAAGCGTCTGTAACCGATGCAGACGTAGGGTCTTTGCACCGTACTTTGGACTGCCCCATCTCAATATGGGCTGGAGTTGGGAGAATTGTAAAGCATCGGTGCGTTTTCAGTCCAGATTTTGAGGTAATTGCTAGAGGAGAGAACTTGAAAGCGAAAGGAGTTTAATTGTTGAATGAAACCAAAATTTAAATTCACTCTAAGCATACACATACATACATGCACCTTGAAAAGCTCATCTCATCCAATCAGGGTGACTGGCTTAGTATTTATACTGTACGAAGCCAAGTACTTACCAGTGCGCGTTTCGAACAAAACCATATCATAAGAATTTAGATTTCATCACGCCGTTGTATGGATTCATCCTGCAACCTTCACTCCCGGCCCCTCCGATTCGAGTCGGCATCCGTCATCGGCGTTGAACCCCCGGATCTCCGGTCTCCGATCCCCGCCCGCCCCGCCGTTATCTCCTAACCCGTCACTAACGTCATCACCGGTCATGGTGACAACAATGGCGTAACACACGTCATTCCCCTAAACCATTCAGACGACAACAACAACGCACTCCTTGAGATCATGTAATGTTATTGACTTTCTAGCGATTCTGTCACACTCGTTTAGCCCGATTGTCATGAATTCTCCGCCGCAGACTTCCGGCTCCGGCAGCGCCGCCTCCGACCCTCGTGACGACACGCCTTTCGCTTCAGAGGAGACGCCCTTACTTGCTGGGACAAGCTCGAGCTTGAGCTCGAGATCAAGCTCGGCAGTAAGGTTGAGTACGCAGAAGGATAGCAATTCTCGCCATGTTGAGACTCAATCCAAAGTCCACATCCCGTTTGCGAGAGGAATTGCGATAGGAGTGAGCTTGTGGCTCCTCATCTTCTTAACAGGTCAGAGATCTATTCACTATCGGCAACTTTTCTAATGCAAGTTTGACCATTTACTAACTCATCTGTAGCATGCAACATGTCTGGTATGACTCTGATTCAGGGCGCCATTGCATCTCAACTTGGTTCCCACGGCTCGTCTGCCATGTGGTTCACCAGTGCCTACCTCATTCCCATGTCTTCTCTCGCTCCTGTAGCAGGGCGCCTGGCAACCATCTTCCCACCTAGGACTCTTATTCTCCCCATTGCGGCTCTCATAGCCACTGGCGGACTGATCTGCGCCCTCTCGACTTCGTTTGGTACGTTTGTTGCTGGCCGGGTCATTGCAGGCACAGGTGGTGCTGGGGTTCTGTCACTCGCCATTATTATTGGGCTGGAGTTGGCCAGCGAGAAGTCGAGAGGTCTTGTGCTAGGCTTGATTAACGCGGGCTTTACTGCTGGTGTTTCCTTTGGTGCTATCGTATTCGGGGGTCTGATGCCAGTTATGGGATGGGTACGTTGAACTCGTTTAGACTAGAAACTTTCGGTGCAGTGACTGACCGGTCGACCATAGAGGCCACTGTTCTGGGGACAAATCCCTTTCGCTTTCGCCACAGGCTTGGGAGTATTTGTCAGTATACCAGCTGCAGCAGAAGCACACGATACCAAGACGTCTACGAGAGAGAAGCTCGCGCGAATCGACTATCTTGGGGCTGGTCTTTTGGTAAGCTTCGCATGCTCTTCTCTCAGTACAGAATCATCGCTAACTCACACTTCAAGACCACATCTATTGTACTGTTTCTCTACGCGATCGCAGATGAAATCCAAACAGTACCCCTGTGTATCGCACCTGTCATCCTTCTGCTCTTCCTCGCAGTTGAGAACTACCTGGTAGCGGATCCCATCATACCCGTCAAGGTTCTCTCTTCCTGGGGTACCCTATTCTCATGTTTCGCACAGCTGGGTCTCATGATAGCCCGTTGGAGCGTTTTGTTCTACGCGCCCATATTCATGCTTGCGGTTCGAGGCTCCTCTCCGGCAGCTGCAGGCTCCATTCTCATTCCCACCAATGTAGGATTTGGTCTGGGTGGCATCCTCGTGGGCTGGCTTCATGTGCGCCGAGACGGTGCTTTTTGGCTCCCTTCCATTTCAGCCCTTGCCATCTTCACTGTGAGCACCTACGTGCTCTCTCTCATTAGCACCACGAGTCTTCCTCTTGCTCTCTTCATCGTAGTCGTGCTGATCAACGGCCTCGCGACGGGCGGAGGAGTCAACTACACCCTTGCGCATATTCTGCACCTCAGCCATGATGATACCCGATACATCGCCACCAGTCTGCTGGGTACGTTCCGAGGCTCGGGTTCAAGTTTCGGCACTGCGGTGGCCGGGGGTATCTTCTACCGCTTACTCAGAGGAAATCTTGTGTCAGGATTTCTCCAGCTGGACGGTGGTGAGCATCTGAGTCATGCTCGACAGAGACTGATCTCTAGCTTGGTTGACACGCCAGGGTTGGTGCACGGCGGTGACTTGAGTCCGGCAGAGCAGAACATTGCGACAGAAGGCTATGCCGGCGCTACGAGAGGCGTCTGGCAGGCCATGGCCACGCTGGGTGGCGTGGTCGTTTTGTTTCAAGCTCTGACAGGAAAGAAAGCGCCTGAAGATAGGCGGGAAGATGAGCAGCCAGATGAAGAAGCGGCAACGGCTGTTGTAGCTGAGAACGAGGGTGTCGGTGAAGCGTGAAGCGTGAAGCGTGAGGGCAAGGCCAAAGCGAAGGTGTTGAACTATCAAGATAGAGTTTGAAGTATTTTTTGGATACTTTGGGGGATGTTTCGAGAGGTTTTACGGATACAGTACGTTACGTGGGTAGGTACGTCAGTTCATGACGCCGCGTTTGTTTACATACATATACCTTGGACAGCAAACGTATAAAACTATACCCCTATGTTACAGGTCCAACTGACAGTGTGTTCCGAAACATTGTTTACAGTTTGGCATTGGCCAACAAAGTATCTTTGCAGTAGGGAAACGGTGACTCGAGCTAGTAAAACAGTCCAGTGCCAGAGCTACAACCTGGTTATGGTGACGATCACCACCGTGCGTATGTTAGTCAGTTCTCAACTTCTCATGAGGGGTCAAACATGGGAGTTTCACGAGTGGTCATGGTACTTTTATGCTTGGTCTATGCATATACATACCTTAGGTAGTAAGAAATTTGAAAAGAAAAATTACCTATCTCTTCCGGGACGGCACATCCCGCAATCCCCATAGATACTATGCGAACTGTCTGTCACCGTACGATATTTATTAGTGGTGCATAGGTAAGGTAAGGTAGAATAGGTAAGGAGTTTGCATAACCGTGATTTAGTTGGCTCCTTATGCTATGCCTACCTTAGCACTAACCTTTAGTGCACTGTCCTGCATGTACACATGTAGGTACCTATGCATGCTAGACCCCTGCCTAATCTCGCTATCAGGTCCCGTTTGGGACGAACCCATGGTTTGTGGCTCTGCGGGCCGGTACCCGTTGGTCGAGCCAATCGCCAAGCTTAATCGCATCCACCCGCCACATGAAGCATTCACACGTCCCAGCTAGGTACTAGGTAGTATGTAGACATCAAATCGTCTCAAGTTGCAGCTCCACTTCCATTGGACGTCAATCAGTTGCTTTGTTGTTGATCCCAGATCCTGGCAATGCAACACCGTTAGAGAGATCTTGCCCGTCGGCACTAGTAAGGAAGCTTCTTTCAGAGTTCACACTTGTCAGAGCAACCCGACCGATCTAAGGTATGTACCTTACCTTACCTCACCTCACTGTACATCCGGATACCTTAGGTAGAGTAGCCATCTCTGCTACTACCTACACTACCTAGGTACCTACGTGAGATGCTAGCACTACCACCTTACTAACCTCAAGGTAGTTACCACCAACCTGGTTTACCATTGTCACGTCTTTCTTCTCTCCTAGTCTCGGTACGTACATACATACATACCGATGATCACTCAAAATAACCATGCGCTCCAATCCCAACCCTGAAAGGTTTCCTCAGAATTTACAGGGCCAGCTTATTCTGCCGAATCTTCAATGACAACCATGATCCTCTAACTCGTTACACTGTTAGTTCGCTGCTTGCACTGACTCGTGGTGGAAATATTCACCCCAGATTCACTAGTTACCTAGGTAGTTTACGGATACTATACTGTTTTATATCTCATTTTGCTATGTTCGTGTTTCAATGTTGCCAAGCTCTTCTAATATACAGTGGCTAATGCTTTTCTTCAAGTATTTCATACCAGTTCGTTGTCTGTCGAGGATCCCGCCCTCATGAAACATCAATTGATTCAACCATCCCGTTCGCCTGTAAATGCTGTAAGTTTGTCCATTGCGCCCAAATTTCCATTTCCGATTGCCGCGTTGAGCTTCCTGAGCCATGCGTCCTTCGCGCATCGCCCAGCGACTGATTCCTCCTATCTATGTACATGAATAATAATAATAATCGCAACAAAAAGAAGAAATACAAGAAATAAAAAGACGTGAGTTTTGGCCTATCTCAGTCGCTCTCAAGGGTTGACAGTTGAGTTACCGAGGAAGAAGTCAAGATCGCCTCCATGCCCGTTCTGCGATCGATTTTCATTCTCGGCCAGTTGCTCGAGAAGAGCCAGGAATGGGTCCTTCTCCTCTCCTGGGCCTGTTCCAGTACTGCCATTGTTGCTTCGTGCTCCAGGGCTTGTCGCTGTCGGGCGAATCTGGTTGAGGTGCATCTTGGCATGGCTGTCATCGCCTTGCCATGCCGCTGGGCTGCCAAAGGCGTTGGTGGGCACTGTTCCGAACATAGCATCATAGCCTCCGTTCGCTTCATTGATCATTCCTGGTCCAGCATTCGTAATGCTTGACCCTGAGCCATAGCTGTAAGGTGGGCTGAAAGGTGCGCCACCCATTGGGTGCATGTTATGAGATGAAACGGCATGCGACGTGGGTGACATGGTGAAACCTGCTGCCGCTGCCGCCGCGACTGCCGCATTGTTTGCGGATGCATCACCACCCATGTGGTCATGCATAGTGTACATCTCCTGGTTTTCGTGATGGGTCGGGATGGAGGTTGGTGTTGCAAGGAGGCCAGGCGATGAATGCGGCATCCCTCCCGATGTATACGAGAACGATCGTCGAGCGGTGCCTGGAGTAGGTAGTCCCGATGCAGAGGGCGCCAGGCTCGAAATAACCTTCACGTCAGGTCGTCTCCGGTTGATAGGTCCTGGCGGAGCCGTGTTCTTGCGCTTGAGGCTCGGTCGCTGTAATCCATCGTTGTTTCGGAGGGTGTCTTCAGCAGCTGGTCCAGCACCCATGTCAACTGCAACATCTGCAAGGCGAAGATTGGCTGCATCGAAACTGAAAGAAGGGCCACCCGGGCCTCCAATGTTGGAGTACCGATCGAAGAAATCCTCGCTGTGAAATCCAGGTGTATAGCGCATTGAGCTGCGAGACAGAGCTTTCACCAACTCGCCATGTGCGTGGCTAATGTCTTGAAGTGTCTCGCGTTGATGTTGTACTGTAGCCCAGGCGTACCGCAGCTCACTCAGGAATTGAATCTCTCTTGACAGAAACTCTGCTGCCGAGCTGAAGACATTGAACTCGCCCTGGTTCCCTTGCTGACTGTAGTGAGCTCCGTGAACGTGAACTGTTCCTGCTGTGCAGACGCAATACCCAATGAAAGCCGGCCAGTCAACAATCCCCGATTGCTTCCCAAGTTGAATCAGCTCCATAATCGCGTTAGCGTGGAGGAAGCACATGTTAGTGGCTTCAATCTGCCAGGATTGATGCTGTCCTGTCTCTGCAAGCTCTGCAAGGTCGATAGGGAGAAACGGTCGGTAAATGAGACAGTGGATCAAGTGGTAGATAACTTTGCTAAGCAGAAGGATAGTCGAGTCGGCCTGTCCGAAAAGAGTGCCAAGGTTGGAAAAGACGTCTTCAGTTCCAGAGGCCCACACATCTAGGTCTTGACGGATCTTGGATATTGTGGAGAGTGTGTGCCATGGAAAGTGAGAGTCGCCCTTGACGCCGCCAGCGGCAAGATATCGATTTGTGTTTCCAAGAACACGTGTGATGTCGATGAGCATGCCCATGCTCCCTTGAGGTTTCTTGTCGCTGCCCTGGAAGTACTGGAGGTTCGAGCCTGTTTGGAAGAACTCGCCTTCGACGGGTAGCGAGGATGAGTTAGGCGACCAAGAAGGAAGCCGCAGCATAATAGTGTTGTCGCTTATTAGGCTGGGTCGCTTCGAGCCGGTTGCTTGAAACCGGTCAAGTAAGTAACACGTCCAAAAGAGTCGGCGTCGCATCTCGCGTTCAACTGGAGTCATTCGAGCCTGCCCGTCAGTTTCCTTATGGATCTCTAGCGCCATGGCCATGCCAGTGGCACTTGCTATATATTGTTAGCACCATTGACTGGTATCTGGGGCAATGCCGCTGCTTACTCATAAGCATGTACGCCTTCTTCCCTTTGCCTGTCGCAGTGAAGGCACTGACCAACAACAAAAGAGCCTGCAATCCATCTATGGATGGCTCGTCGATGTTGATCTCTCGTCTAGCCCGTGCTGCAAGGTCTTCACTAAGGTTGGCAGCCGCTTGATACCCACTAGGGTCGGTGGTGTGTCTGAATACGGTCAGCATAGGGGTCTGTGATATAGAGAGGAAACAAACCTCGCTGCCACGGCTGAAATGGAAAAGGAGAGAAATCGAGGGAGCTGGTTGAGTTGGAGTCTTTGTCGGATAGAGGATTCATCGACGATATAGTATGGTTTCCCATGAAACCTGGCAAAATATGTATCGAGCAAGACCTCCGCTTGGGCTGGAGGGGGGGACAGATCACTAGGGAACGAGTCAGTTATCAAGCCAGGGTAGAAAAGCGACTACAACACAAACCGAGCTATTGGAGTATGCGGAGAAAGTGATGCCGTATCGCCAGGCGACGCACGAGCGTCTACTGTGGCACGTTTGGTTGTCGACTCGCCAACTTCAGTGGCTTGGGAACCATTCTCAGAAGCTTCTCCCTTGCCAGCTCCTGGCAAATTTGAGCTTGCAAGCGACACATCGTCTTCGCCCTTCTCTCTTAGCTTTGCCTCGAGCCCGTCAACTCTTTTCAAAAGTGCTTCCAATACGTCTGTCTTTGGTCCACGTTTTTTGGGGACCGCGTCTGCAGCTGAGTTAGCCTTCGCTGCTGGGTCGGGGCCGGCACGGCGATGCTGAGAAACCCAAAACGACAAGACACAAGTTATGTGATGAAATGGCGACTTACCATAAATGCAAGGGCATTGGAACACCTGACAAGCCTCACAGGAAGGTCGGAGTCGGTTGCATTTAATCTGTGGCAATGCTAGTAAGAATCATAGTTCTTGTTTTTGCAAACACATGGTAATGTCTCACCTTTCGCTTTCGGCACGACTTGCAGTTCATTGATTCGCGTGGCTCATTGCTCATGCGACGAGTTGGAAGGCGCTCAATGCCAACTTGAGGTCGGGGAATGGCCACGGGGTGGACTCCGGGTATATGAGGAACGTTCATGGCGTCGTATATGGAAGTAGTCATAGCTATGCTGGTGGTAACGAGTGAAATCTGCCGGTGATCGAGGTCGTGATTCGGTTTGTTGGTATTGTCTCAGAGAACTTATACCAGAGTAAATGAGAGACAATGATGCGGGAAAGACAAGACAAGAAAAGAATGATTGGAGTGTAGTTGATGAGCTATCAGAAGCCGATCATTCCAAGAGATACCAGATCCAAGCACTAACTCTCGGAGGTGTGTGGCTCGTTATACCGTGTTAGTTGACAGTATGGGTGAACAGTCAACAACGACGGCAATAATGATGATGGTGCAGTTTGACGGTGATTGATATGCTCCCAATAGGCCGGGTAACATAAACAGAAATAAGGACGGACTTGGAAGGAGGAGATCGAGCCTAGAAGTAAGTAAGGTGAGGCGTCTAGAAGATGGGACAGGACCGGTAGTAGAATGACTTCGGAGGCCCAGAATTGTACGACTGACCCGGCCGAACCCCAGTCGCCGGTCTCATTCTGGTTGTTGCCAATGTGGAGGTGGCTAGTGACAGGACCGGGGTGCGGGCATGAATGATGAGATGGTGGTGTCGATGTTGGGATGGATCATGGTGGGGAAACGGAGCTCAAGATTTGAGTCCCCTTGTGGATGCTGTTTCTGAATGCTGACTCAAGCCTGACAGGCATGGCATGGCTCCCACGAACTTGCAGAGCAGCCAATACCAGCATAATCTCTTTTAAGGCAGACGGCGCATTTTGCTGGCGTCTGGACCAGCTGTGCTATTGGAGCGCACAGAGGGGATGGCGACTATGAAGAAGAGAGTCCTGTAGAGTAGAGTAGTAACCCCCAAGCCTCCCAACCGACAGGCTAAACCCCCAAATGATGGTAACGTATGGGCCCCCAAATGACCAAACCGGGGAAGGGCATGCCCTGATGCCGCTCGTCTTTTCTAAATACTGTAGCATTACCCGAGGCATCTGTCGATCCTGTCTGCTTTCCTCCGGCTTTTGTTGTTGTTATAGATGCTGGACAGGCACGGATTTGTGTCTTGATCGAGGGTGCGTACTCGGTCCCGTTCCCAAAGGTCCTCTCGGCCTCGCTCCCACTTAATGGTCCTGAAAAGCGGATTCCTCCTCACACCAGATTAGATATCTGTTGCAAGGACTAAACTAGTACATACAATACGTACGTACGTCTTCATTTATGCCAGGGGACACCAGGCCATGCCATGCGGGTCCCAAGTTCCATGACCAGAAACTCGGGCTCATGTTAGCGAAAGTGGCAGGGACCAGGTCGACAGCGATTATGAACGTCTTTCTGATAATCTTCGATAGCTACTGTAGGCTCTCGACTAGTTATGTACGTATACTTGGTTCTGTAACCGCCAGAGCAGCAAGGTACCAGTCGCTATGGACCTGCTTCAAGTTGACAGATCCTGTTCTGCAGCTTTTGGACGTCCCATTCTCCGGCTTGACCGTCATCAATAAAAATCCTTGATTTTGATTGTAGGCACTCCGGGATGTGCTTGTTGAGGTAAGATATGGTTTTCTTCCTGTTTGTCGGCTTCATCGATAAGCTGAGGCTAACCAGGGGCAGCGATCAAAGATCAGAGGTCAAGGTCTATCAGTGCCGGACCGACCCAGAGCTACGGGTCTATATTCCGCCCAGGACCAGATGCCCGTCAAGTGTAGGTGCACGCAGCATCTGGTCCTAGGGCTCAAAGTGCTAGTCTTTGAGACGAGGCGAGTAAGGCGAGAAGCGAGACTTGCGATAGGATATGGGTTGGATCCAGAACGCTTCGGGTGTGTTCTGATGTGGGCTAGATTGGTGAGTTGTGTAGGTAAGGTAAGGTAAGGTAAGGTAGCAACCCATGGAAGTTAGAAAGAGGTGAAGATGGTCCAAGCTCTTGGTTCCTGCCTGTCATTTGGTGGCGCTGTCCAAGCTTCCTTCCATTTGCACAGCGTGCTCTCAGTCACACAGGGCTCCTGTCTGTCAGACTTTCTCTGACAGCGGCAGCGATGAATGAACAGCAGTGGAGGTGATGGAGGTCAGGCCTAGGTTAGTACTAAGGGAGGTAGGTACCTAGAGAAGGGCTCCCGTAAGGTGCCTGAATTAGCGGACGCTTCCATCGCTTAAGCATAGCGGGAACAGCGTTGTTTGGGGCTTGACTGGGGCTGTAAGGACCCTGTCTTGACAGTGGAAACTCGGGGCCGGCGGGGACCGAATGGAACGGACGACAACCAGTGCAATTGCGATAGGCCAGTAGCTGCTTGTGCTTTTTTGGTGAGCCTGAAACTCTAGAGCGAGGATCTAGGAGTTTCTGTCACAAACATGGAAGTTTTTGCTGTCGTGGTCGACGTCCTAAGCAACTATCGCACGACGTCCATCCAATGGCATCGTGTTTTATCGCATACATGCACCTGCATACAGTGTTTCAAAGACGCAACTGAAGCCTGAAGGCTCCGCATAAACAGCCCAGACAAGAATAGGTTCACCGGATTTGGCCTCGCTTCTCTGAATCGGTAGAAAACATGGCCGAAACTAGGTATCAAACAGCTGAGATCAACATCAGGCTTCTCTATCGATTGCGCGAACGACTTACAGACCGCTCGTTGACGATGCATCCTAGGTAACTAGGTAGGTAGTTATGTATCATCCCAACTAACCGATGGCTGTTGGTTGGTGCCATCGATTAGTGAAAGGATCCTAGCGAGGTGCCTGGAACCTGGGTATCCTTATCAATATCGGGTTCTTCTAAGTCGCAGTGCGTCGTTCCCGTACGGGTTGCTACCTTGATTCTCTTAGTCCAGACTTAATTCATCTCCTGGGCCTCCCCTCTCACCTCAATGGCAGGCGACGACATCCATCGTATCCTCAGACGGCCATTTCGAATCTCCAAAATGATCTTCCTTCTTCCCCTGGCCAGGGCGCACAGCAACAGCAACTCCGGACGTGTGGATATCTCCGGAGAAGTCTCTTCGTTCCCCTTGTAGTTGCTCCTCTCGACCTATCATTACCAAGCGGAAGTTATCTATAAGAATTATTAGTGTCCACAGCTCGGAGCTGCACGATCTAAGCTTTCAAGAGTCGGCCGAGAGACTAGCGGGAGCAATAAGAATTAATGAGACTTCTTCCTAAGCGCCACGCTCTACCCAAGTTGGTGGCATCTAGCGGCTGCTATTGTTGTTTATCAGGGTCATTTCCATTGACGCCCATCCCGCATTCCTATATCTCAGGGGCTCTACGGCACTGATTAGTTATAATACGATGGATGTTCATTCTCCCAACGTGACGTGAACACTCCAACAACACTCCACTCCGGCCGAGATGTCCCCTGGTACGTAACAGGTTCAACGGAGCCGCGAGGAGCTATCGGCAACACCCTCCTAGCATTTCGATCTAGCTGAACTCTTCGGTCTTTTCTCACTTTCTCGGATCACCCTTGGAACTGATCAGCAGGGCTGACTATCAACCAAGCTAAGTCTCATAATTTGGGGATCGATACTGTACTGGCCCTGCTGCCCTGTTATAGGAGCTCACAACTATATCTTCAAAAAAAAGCAAAACAAGACATTGACGCATCGGACCTGCATATGTGGGGGATACACCGGCATCTTCTGCAACCACAAACAAGGCTTATATAAAGAACTGGCGCTTCACCATTCTCTGTGTCTTGTTGATCAGGGCTGAAAGATTGGGGAGGACTATATCTATCTAGTCTCTTGCGGAGTACTGTCCTTCTTGTTAATCTTGATCCCCTATGTCCCTCCTTCACGCTTCATAAGCCATAGGCTTCAAGTCGTCATGAGGCTACTGACATCCTGGCAGCCTGGCAGGCCTGGCTAGTATCGGTGTGTGGTGCGTGCTTTTTGCACTTCTCATGGTATATCGGCTCTGTCTCCCGTTTTGGACCTTGAGGCCGCTTGAGACCCTGGGACTGTCCATGGGTTTCTTAGTATCCTTGTCAATCCACGTTTAGGTGGCTTTGCCTCTGCCGCACCAGACCTCGCCTCGACACCCTGTCCAAACTCCTCGAACTCTGCTAGTATTGTGACGCGGTGCTAATCGTCAATGTTCACACTAAAGACTGGCCAGTGCTTGAAAGTGCGGTACATGCATATAGGTAGTCAATGCCGAGCGCATTGAAGCTTGATAAATAGGCTAAACCCAACAGGTTCCCGGCTTGCGAAGTCTCCACGGCTGTTTAGACCAGAGCTTGGCACGGTGGTTTTCTAGAAGGACAGTCACCAGTGTGCAAGCGTATGTATCAATGCCGGCTCTCCCTGGCCTTTCCTGTCTCTACCGGGTACATCCACTTTACCCCAGGTGCTCGATTCGTACCCGGTATACGGTGTAGGTCGGCCAAGTATCGACCCATTCTCACACTCCCAAGCCCTAAGCCTGAGGACTCTCTGTCTTTGCTGAGCTGACTAGCACACGAATAGCCGGCCTGAGTGGCTCACCTAAATATGAAACCAGTCGCGTATTTGGATGTGGCTTGTTTGAGATCATCGTCTTCACTTTCACAAACAAATGACGTGAACTTGACCACTTCTTAGCAACGGTCGCAATAACTTAAGTCAGCTTGATCAATTTAAGCCTAACCCCTTAACTTATAAGTTAGGAAAAATTGCTATAACTTAAGTCTATAAAAGTCCTAACTTATAAATCTATAAGTCTATATAGTAATATTAATAATATTTAAGTATTTCTTATTTTTTTTAATTTTAAAGCTTTTTTTATAATAAAAATAGTAAATTTAAAGTAAGATTTTTAATATTAAAAATCTTAATTAATAAAACTTTAATAAAACCTTTTACTTTTTTATATTAATTTTTTATAATATATTTAAAGGGCTAGCTTTTTTTAATTATTATTAAATTACCTCTTTAACTTTTTTTTAAATTATATTTTTTTATAATATTATAAAGATATTAATATTACTATTATTAATATCTTTT
>JAAOAR010000344.1:0-64944 GCA_013395995.1 Fusarium pseudoanthophilum | reverse complement strand
TAGCTATAAGCTTATTCTAGTAAAGAGAACCTAGTATTATTACTAAAGAGACTCTATTTATCTCACCTTATAAAGTAAATAAATATATATAGGGGTTGAAGTTATAATAAAAGTCTAACATTTCTGACCTCTCTAGACAGGTACGTCATATCTTTAGTATGGAACCAGAACTATGCATAGGAATACCAATCAATAGGACCATATTTGACCTTCTAGATGCGAAGAGAGATTCTTTGCTCCGACGTCATGTGCCAGTAAAAGCGCACCATCGTCAATCCATGTGTAATAGCTTCTGGGTCTGTCTCGCTTTCTTCCACCGAGGACCCTTGTACGCACTGGCCCAAACACCAACAAGTACTACGATCGTCAGAGTCCCTCCAACAACCCAAAATATCCACTGTCCCTGCTTCATATCTCTGATATCCCTTGTGTTCATTCCCATGTAGCTCGTTGCAAATGAAAGTGGGAGGAAGACAACGGTGACAAGAGTGAAGACATATATAGCGACACTCTGGTCTTCGGCTTTAATCTTTATAGACAAAGCAGCCTGAGATTGCATCGTTAGTATAATGTCCACTGTTCAATATTGGAAAATACCTGTGACTTTAATCGCTCTGCAGCATCCTGTAGCCTTTCAATATCATGGGCTAGCTTTCTATGCCTCAACTGAGACTTTTGCTGTAGTGAGTTGAATAACTCAGTTTGCAGGTCAAGCCTCGAATCAGTCTTTCTGGTGCCGAAGGATCCATGGGCCTCTTCCGTTTCTGGCGCTTTCCCCTTGTCCGCTTTGACGGACATGGAACGGTGTGCGAAACTCTGTGAAACTTGTGAAACGACCTGCATCTGACTATGTAAGATCTCTTTGAGGATATGCAGTTAGTCTGATATAGCGGAGATTTGGTATACTTGTGATTGAGAGGCCGAATCACGTACAAGCCATTCCTTGGACAGATGAGTATAATGTCCCAGAGCCACTAAACGTTGGTGATTAAGTGTGTTGAGACTTACAAGACGAGATACCTTTACCGAAAACATATCCATAATATCTTGCGAAGTAATTAAGAACCGAGTGGGTGTTGATATTGTACATATTCGAAGCAGACAAGCTAGCGATAGATTGTCTTGAAAGGGTTGTATGCTCCTCAACAAATCTTTATTCTCGTTGTCTCTGGAAGCATTGTGTTCTGAATGTGCCGTACCATCGTGACGTTTCAGGTTTTCGATTCCTATCGCCAGTTCATCTTCAAGACTTTGAAGTGTTTCGCGTTTTTTGCTCTTTCCATCAGGTCTATACAACAGTTCAGTCGTGGCCGATATCGCCGTAACGTCATGGCGAATGAAGTTGACTATTCTCCTCCAAATGCTAGGTCGATCTAGCTGATAGATCTGCTTATCTGGACTCAGATAGAAATTCATGGTAAAGCGAATAGCGATTTGACCATAACCTTTTTAGAGAATGCGCAACCTCTTCAGGTGGCTTTGCTTGTCCCCACGTGATTCCTTCAAGCTCAACCCATTCTTTCATATGCTCACCAAGAGCAGATAAATTTGGCAGTAGCTCACTGTTGTAGCGGTCTGGTGAAAAGGAAAAGACTTCCCCCCATGTGGCAAACAGCCCGTCAAACTCTGTTCTCTTCTAGTAGTAATCTCTGTCAGTGGGCCCCAAACAAGTGAGCTCATTTCTCGTAGCTCACCTCAGTTGATCGATTGAGCACATCAAAGAATGAAGCGAGCCTTATGATGTCCATATAATCAACTTCCCATCGGTTCAATTGGATTTTGAGAACTGTCCGGAGCGGCATGGCGGAGCAAAGAAAAAAAAAGAACACTAGCCTGAATGATATTATGAGATGTCGGTATCCATAAGGGTCTTTAGTTTAGTTCCGAATCCAATAGTCTAGCTAATTATGTGAGAGGTGAGTTCGTGAGCTTTTGAAAATATTGGAACAAAGTGACTCGCAAGGTTGCTGTGATTTGATCACTATGCTTTGTGCCAGGACTCGGCATTGGCCAGATATTATTTGCCGGCAGCCATGACGCCGTGATGAGATTTTCTGGAAGGGGCTGTCAGTTTATGACTCAATAAATGATCCTGACGTACTGTTATCAAGTACTAAACACCACATCTCTCGGACACATGGAGCTCGCATGTCATCGAGTATCGGGGCGAAATAAGGGTCGAACCTCTCAAAGGTGCTATCAAGGGCCCCGAACCGATAATGATACTGTAGTAGAGACTTGGCGGGTTGTAAGTTCTTGTCGAATATGCGTGAAAATGGTTCGTCAGAATGGATGGTCGGGATCAAGACGAAAGTTGGAAGATCCGACTTGGCTTGCTCAAAGTCACTCATCCCTAGTATATCCTCGACCTGATCATCGCCATAGAGTGATACAAACGCGGGTCGGAAGGTTGGGTCGCCTGAGGTCTTTATCTCCTGCCGCCGCTGGACTCTTTGGAGTTTAGAGAGGATCCTGTTGCGGTCACCGGAGCTGTAACCGAGAAGAAGGTCATGGACCACATTCTAGTTATAGTTAGTTATGTACTCGACTTGAACCAGGGTCCCGCTTTCAATGAAATCCCTAAAATTAGAGCGGCTGCTTCTCAAATGGCTATGGATCCGATGCCACTTATTAGTGCTTGGTTCGTGGAAGACCAGAAGTGATTATCATACATCCATCTGCAAGTATAATCTGCGGACTTCTCAGGCTGTAGTCGTGTTCTCCAGGTACTGCCTGGGTACCAAGGGCTCTCTGGCTTCACCGACTTGTCAAGCTTATTCTGCTCATCAATGTTGAAATCCATGATCTCAATACTCATATCAGGGCCCTTGCACGAGTCCCCGTATGAAGCACGGCCAGTGTCCTCGAGAGCCATTGCGTGCTATAGCTTAGTGATGTTACCGAAAGTGGATAAATGGAACGCCTCAGCCTTTGTGATCTTGATTGAGAATAGCTTCATCGAAAGTTTTGATAGCAGAGGAGTCAGCGACTTCAGTTGAGGAAATGAGTAGTCGGGATATGATTAGATAAGGTAGTATGACTGACTGGCCCATACATAAATGCAGGTTAGAGCACTAGGTTTAAACTGATTGGGTTAAATGAGAATGAGGCCCTCTACGATCGCCTAGGCGAAAGCAGGGTCACAAAATATGACATATATGATCTGATACTCAGAAACGGAAGATTCCAACCTGATTGATCTGTCCCCAGCTATCATCGTTACCGCAGAAGCCTTTCGTGCATAATTGAGTTTCCATCAAAGAAGACATGGCTATAAGCAAGGTGCAGAAAGGGAACAGCCGTAGCGCGGCATGAAATAGTGCAGCAAATTCTAAATGCCATGTTATATTATTACAGTAACAATGGAGAAGAGAAATACTCTAGTCATACAACTTGGGGCCTGATGCTCCAAGGGTGACGTAGAATAGCTTGGTCTGTCCAGTAATGATCATCCTTCCCTTGCCCGCAAACTGGAAGTTAGCAGCAACGGCTCCAGTGTAGATTTTGCCGATGAGTTTGCCAGAGGGGTTCCAGACATGGATACCGTCGCCGCAACCGGCATAAACACGGCCCTTGGAATCGGTATGAACACCTGGAGGGGTTAGTAGATGACATTGCAGTGGTGTTGGGGAGACTAACCATCGGGGATGAAAGATGCGACGTAAGCAAAGGTCTTGCGGTTCTGGAGGGTGCCGTCCTGGTTCACGTCGAAAGAGTAAACCGAGGCGGGCGAAGAGAGGTTGCGGCCGTAGAAACCGAGAGCGATACCAGTGTCGGTGACATAGACCTTCTTGCCATCGGGACCGAAGCCAATACCTGACCAATATTAGCTGCGCGTAATCTACCATTTGATCAAGACATACCGTTGGGGAGGGTAAAGTCATCAGCGACAACAGTGACGGCGCCGGTGTCAAAGTTGTAACGATAGACTTGGTTTCGCAGACCAGGAACAGGGCGGAAGTCTTGGAGGTATCCGTAGAGGGTGTCGGTGAAGTACAAATCACCGTTCCTGGGGTTGATGCCAACATCGTTGAGGGAGTTGAACTGGCGACCGAAGTAGTTGTTGAGGAGGGCTTGTTACAGTCAGATTTGAACATCGTATTGTGAGCGTTGTATGCGACTTACTGGTGGTGTTGTAAGGAGGGAGAGGGTTCATCAGGTACAGGGCGGAGGGGACATCGTCACCTTGGCCTTCACCAGCGAAGATGATGTTGCCCTTGTAGTAAGTACCACCTGAGGCAGAGAGTTAGTCGCTATTCAATACGTATCGCCAGCTCAACATACCATTGGGGTTGATGACTTGAGGGTTTGAGTCAACGACGGTGACCTTGACCTCATCCTTCTTGCCCTTGCGGACCTCGTCGGCCTCCTTGAGGGAAATCTTCTGAATGATGGAAGACTTGTTCAATCCAGTGCCAGCAGCAGGAGCGCCTGCATTCTGGACAAAGAAGACCTCTTCGGTAGGAGGATACCAGACAACAGCCTCGTGGAAGATTGGGTCGGTATCCGATGTCGCGATGAGAGTCAAAGAGGGGTCCTTGCCGATGACGTCGTAAAACTCTTCATCGTAGACATGGAAAGGCTTCTCAACAAGAGACTCCTCAGTTACACCAGGCCAAGTAAACACCTACTCATAATCGTTAGTAACAATCAGCGACGAGGCTGCAGTGACATACCAGAGAGTCATTGGCTACCGCAGGAGGCGGCACATCCTTCAAGACATTAAAAGACTTCTGGTCGATAATCTGAGCCGTAGAAGGAAGCTTAGCAGCCACGGCGCCCAAAACGGGCACGAGAACCCCCACAGCAAGTACAGAAATGGTAGAAGGCATGACGAATGAATGCTTGGTGTGACAGACAATGGATGGAGCTGCGTGAGACACTTTTAATATGCGCAATGAACCAGTCGCCGCGAACTCATCATCTCCGCCTGAAATGACAGCGACGAGGCATTAACGAGGGTCGTCTCGGCGTTGTACTCCAAGAACGTGCAAGATCTGCAGCGTTAAGCTTAAGCTAGCGTGGGTCGCCGTCTTACGCGGGTCAATCAGCGCTTCGGCACTGGGGATCGAGGTAGTAGAATGTGGGGAAATTAGCATGTTTAGAGTTTGGGAGAGTTACGTAGCCGAGAAGAAGAGAAGATGTAACCTGTTGGTCCGTCGAGCAGGGGAGGAATAACTTACGATTGAAGGAGTTCTAGACTGACTCGCGGATCTGGGCACGTCTTCCGGACAGGGCTGATCGGGAGAATGGAAGGGAAGTGCCCTGGAAGAATCGGTATGAACCCTGCTTACAGGGGCCGTGGAATCAATGTCTAACTGAACCAACGACCAACATCAACGTAACCTCCTATAACCTGCAGCCACGCCACAACTACATAATGTGGTTCCAGTTCCTTGGCAGCGGCACATTTCTCAACAATTAAGGGTTGTTGTTATTAATCGCCGACCGAAACTGCCGCTGAATAACGGACACGAGTGTAGGGGAGAGCATCGCGATTGGAGCTCTTTTCTACACCAGCTGAGATTGTGGCTTACGCTTGGATAGGTCCCTGCTGTGAATATTACGACTTGCTTAATTGAGTAGGTGTGAAATTCTGGTGTGACGCACCTGGGCGGCAGATGGCGAAGGAACTTTCCGAGATGCTGCTGCGCGAATTGACGATCTTTTCACTTTAAAGAACCAACAATGTCAGATCTCAGGATTCATCTCATCTTTACCACTGCATTGGTAACGATACCCTTGGTACCTCACTTTATTTCTTTTTCTTTGCGGAGCAGAAGGATGACGATCGCAGTACAACTGTGGTATCAGCCCATGCACCCTTCGACAGCTGAGGCAGGGATGCAACCAACATGCAGAAAAATAGAGTTTGAGTTTGATTAGCCAAAACTGCCAAACCTTGAACTTTATCAGAGCAAAAGATCCAGTCACCAAATGAGCTTAGCATGGAACACATCAGTTGCGTGATATGGAAGGAGGAAACTTGATGGTGAGACCGCCACTGGAGGGAGAGTAGAAGGGCCTTGAGAGAAGATGGTGTTGAGCCTTTTACTTAAGACCTTTGCAGCCAACAAGTTGCTGTTGGTTCTGTCGTTTTCGCAACCCAATTACTGCTGAAGCAGCGCATCGCTTCCACTCATTTCATCCCCCCGTCTGCCGATCGATCTTCCATCCCCGTCCCATCACCACAGCGAAATGACATGGCCGACAACACCAAAAACGGCGCCGTCGCAATCGTGATCTGCGTCTTCATCAGCATCGCCTTCTACAATGTCCTCGAGCTCAACGCCTACATCTTCGGCAGCTTCAAGAAGCGCAGCGGACTCTACTTCTGGAGTTTAGTCATCGCGACTTGGGGCATTGCCTTCAATGGAACGGGATACCTCATCCTGCACCTGTCGCTGTCGGCGCAGACGTATCTCTACTCGACGCTTATACTTATTGGGTGGTGTACTATGATCACGGGACAGTCTGTTGTTTTGTACTCGAGGTTGCATATTGTTATGCATAACCAGAAGAGGTTGAGGATGGTTTTGTACATGATCATCTTCAATGCGACTTGGTTACATCTCCCTGTAATCATCCTTGTTTATGGTGTCGGATCGCCCAACCCGGAGCCCTTCCAGAAACCATATGAGGTCTTTGAGAAGATCCAGCTTAGCGTCTTCTTTGTGCAAGAGCTCATCATATCGGGCCTCTACGTCTGGGAGACAAGCAAGCGTCTCAGACTAGAGAAGAGCGTCGGCAACACCAAGACACGCATGGTTCTGAACCACCTCCTCATCGTCAACGTCCTCGTCATCCTCCTCGACGTCTCCATTCTCGCTCTCGAGTTCGCGAACCTCTTCGACATACAGACCGCATGGAAGCCACTCGTTTACAGCGTCAAGCTCAAGCTCGAGTTCAGCATCCTCAACCGTCTCGTTGAACTTACACGTGGAAGAAACGAGAGCTCTTATGGTCGCAGTCACAACGCCACGCATCATGACGATGTTGGATTAGAGACCTTGAATCGCGACCGACGGAAGCATACTGGCCCTCAGGGAACAATCACTGGGGAGTATGAGGTTCGGGTCGGGAAGGGTGAAGATAGTCATCGTGTGTTCGGCAATGAGTCGAGTCTGGTCAAGACTACCGAGATATCAGTCCGTAGCGAGAGATATCCAGGTCATGGTGTACATGATCGAGGTAGTGTAGAGGGAGAAGGATCGAGTGATCTGCAGCATGTGCCGAGAGGTAGTGCATCGTCGGCGTCTTCTGAAGTACAATTTGCCAAGTACGGCAACTGAGATACCATAACAATACAGCGTTTGACTTCTGCAGTACCATTGTCATAATATGAAGCCATTGCGATGGCGTGATTTCCAATCGAATCGGATGTGATAAGCTTTTTCGACGAATAGCATTATCTCGGCAACTAGACTACTGCTCTTGATGCCATGTCCATTTCTCCTTGATCTTTAAGCATGTCATAGAGGCTGATATCAGCCATTCGGGTGCTCAAGCAAGGGCAGTCGCATCAACAAAGCCCGGACTTATCGGGTAAGCCAAATGGCTCACATCATCCAGCCAATTGCAGATCAACAAGCTCTAAACTCGACCCCTTGAAATCCGATAGTACTCTATTGCACGGCAATAGTGTGCAGTTTCAATCGTTGCTCTGGCTGACGATAACGCTGGACCTGCTCCGAACATACCCTGAACCCGCCCATATTCATAGCCGAGAGGTGGAGCCCGATGACCAAGCCAGGACTAACTAACACTGGTATCATGATTGACCGGAGGAGATTTGGAGGCCAAGAATTATATAAGCTCGAAAGAAGGATGTATGGAGACTCTCTGGAGAACAGACTCGTCTCGTCTTCAAGAGTTTACTAAATATTCGCTGCAAACCTCCGCCATGTCTCGTTACGCTGAAGCTCATGTCAACCCCCAAGGTCCTGGTGACGCGAGACCTACAGCACTCCAGATCGTAAAAGATGAAGGCCTTCTCAACAGACTCACCGACAAAGTTGTCCTCATCACAGGCGGTAATCAAGGCATAGGCCTCGAAACCGCTCGAGCCCTACATGCGACTGGAGCAATTGTCTATATCACCGCAAGATCCTCAGAGAAGATCGATCAGGGCATTAACGACATCCTCTCATGGCCCGATGCAAAGTCGGAGGCACCTGTCCACGGAATCGAACTGAGGCTTGACTCGTTCAAATCCGTACGAGCCGCTGTCAAGAACTTCTTGGAGAAGGTGGACAAGCTGAACATTCTCATCCTCAACGCAGGGGTCATGGCCACTCCTGAGGGTAGAACCGAAGATGGTTTCGAGACCCAATTTGGAACAAACCATCTTGGACACTTTCTTCTGTTCCAACTTCTCAAGCCAGCTCTTCTGGCCGCTTCCACGCCTTCGTTTCAATCTCGTGTTATCTCGCTTGCGTCAAAGGGTCATCGTGCTAGTGGCATACGCTGGGACGACTATAACTTCGAGAAGGAGGTTTATAATCCCTGGCTGGCATATTCTCAGTCCAAAACAGCGAATATCTATTTCGCTACAGAGCTTGAACGAAGATATGCAGATCAAGGCATTCATGGCTTGTCAGTGCATCCTGGATATATACTCACCAACTTGGGGAAATATGTTGACCTGAGTACTATCGACTTGGATGGACCTATCAGGAATGCTTTGAGAAACAAAGCTCAGGGCGCTGCTACGACTGTTTACGCGGCTATTAGTAAGGACTGGGAGGGACGTGGAGGGAAGTATCTGGCTGATTTTGTGGAGGAGAAACTGGTGAGGCCAGGTGTCGAGCCGACGTCGCCTGAATTGGGACATGCTGCGTGGATCTATGATGAGGAAGCTGAACGAAAGCTCTGGAGGATGGCAGAGAAGCTTGTTGGATTGGATAATTCCCAGGAGTAATAAACAGGGCATATAGCAAGCAATCCACTCACTGGAGGAGAGTAGTCGAATTTTGTCATGTCTCGCTAGGAAAGTTGGAAGACATTGATATGAATCTGTAGTGTTAGACGGTAGTAATGAGTGCTGGGTGATAGTACCTCGAGCAAGCGAGGCAATGGTCGTGATGATTTCCCCTCATTTTGAGCTACTTACCACCGTTATTCAGAGGAAGTCCAATGAAATTTGTAAGATAGAAACCCAAAAACTCTTAGAAGTCGCCGTATTCCGTCTCACGTGCTGGGCCAGATAACTAAACCTCGGCACAACACTCGGGAAGGTGTTCACGAGGAACAGTCTACGCCTCAATTAGGCATTAAACCAACCCTACTTGGTATTAGAGAATAGGTTCTGGGATGAATTTGGTAGCAATTGCCAATATGGATGTGGAGAAGGGTTGCTTTCCCCTCCTGCATGTAGCAATAATTGGTTCTGTTAAGAGATACCTACTTGATGCGGCTAGCCTAGACCCAAGCAATAGATAACAACCAAATAGAAGAGATATTGGATAAAATGGGTTTCATACTCCCGTTCTCAATGTATGAATCGTTTCCAATCCAGAGCAGGTTTCCCCTCTTATTGTTAGTCGTCTTGTGGCCAAACAAGTCAGATATTATTCTAGTGCACAGCCCCAAGCGATCCAATCACCACTGAAATGCATTCCACCTCTTTAGCGATATGGCTTTTGGCCGTGTCGTGCACTGAGATCCCAAGAGTTCTGGCCCAAGATGCAGAGGGCTGGTACAAGACTCATCCCAACATGGCCCGGATCAAGCATGTGAACCAGGATACTCATCAGATCGTTGATGAGTATGGACGAACTAGGTTCTTTCACGGGACAAACGTTGTTATGAAAGAGGAACCATGGTACAGACCGTTTGAGTGGACTCAGGGTGTCTCGTCGTTCGGCGAACGAGATGTTCAGAATATGCACGACTTGGGGATGAACATTGTTCGGCTTGGTCATAGCTGGGCTGGAGCTGAGCCAGTTCGCGGCGAGTACAATCAGACCTTCTTGGATATCATGAAGCAGCAAACAAAGCTGGCAGAAGAACATGGTATTTATGTGCTGGTGGACGTGCACCAAGATGTACTGGCTAAACAACTTTGTGGTCATGGTGTCCCTGATGTGAGTAAGCAATGAACCCTTTATATGTTGTGCCGACTAATATCAGCTCAGTGGTTTATCAAGAAAGACTGGATCGCAGGTTTCAGAAGGTTCCCCTTTCCTCAGAAACTGAAGCCTTTTACCACGGACGCGGATGGCTTTCCAGCACCCCAGTCACAATGCAATACCATCGATTGGTCACTGAGCTACTTATCCGTGGCTGTCGGAAATGCGTTCGGGAGACTTTACAACAACTTCGACGGTCTGGGAGACGCTTTCGCCGCTTACTGGAAGAAACTGGCGTCAGAGTATGTTGATACCACTAATGTTGTGGGGTACAATCTTCTCAACGAACCCTGGGTTGGCGACACATACGCCGATCCTACACTTCTCGTACCAGGAGTTGCTGATCGCAAGAATATGGAGGGACTCTGGAACAGAGCAACGAAACAAATCCGTACCGTTGACAATGATACCCTCATCTGGTTCGAGGGCGCTACCTTTGATGTTCTGTCAGGCTTCCACAACGTGCCGCTCGGCGACGGGTCCAAGACAGTTCATTCATTCCACTACTACAACCCACCACAGCTGGGTCCGCTTAAGGATACGCTTTATAACCGACAGAAGGATAATGTTCGACTCAAGACTGCCGGTGTTCTTACGGAGTTGACGTTCTGGATGGGTGATGATAAGCAGATGGCTGGCCTAGCGGAAGCCATGGCAGCAACTGATGCGAATATGGTATCTTGGATTGGATGGGCATACGAGAATCTGTATGACGGAACATCTGGCAAGCCATATCCAGAGCTGGAGAAGCACTACAGCCGTGCGTATCCAGCTGCGATCGCGGGGACACCTACTTCCTTTGGGTTTGATCAGGCATCCGGTATTTTCAAGCTGAACTTCACCAGCGATCCTACCATTCGTGCACCGACTGAGATCATTCTTCCTACGTCTACGTTTCCGAACGGATATGAGGTCCGAGTTCTACCGAGTGGCAGCCTGTTGCAATACAAGCCCGACGATCGGACCCTGGCTTTGTTCACATCCAGGGCCCTCACACAGAAAATGGAGATATCTGTGGAGATTTCACGCAAATGAGATTTCTAACTTCTTGAACATTTCTATATCTAAGCCAAAATGCCCTACTCGCCTTTTATATAACTAATTCCTTGATATTACTAATGCTAACTTATACACCGTAAAGTACATAAGCCACTGACAATGATATTAGTAGCCTAATGACATACGAGCACGGTAATATAACCAGCTTTTCTTGGCCCCGTGCTGTGTGAGTAGATCAATAACAGCTTTGTTGCTGTTCTTTATGGCTAGCATCAAACAAGCCTCGCCATTCTCGTCTTCTGCCTCAGCATTGGCCCCTATCTGGAGAAGAAGCGCCACTACCGCTTCGTGATTACGTCTCACAGAATGAACCAGCGCCGTGACCCCTGAAACATCCATAGTTTCAATCGCAACACCTTCTTCGAGCAACACTTCCACCACATCTTCATGGCCTCCTTTCGCGGCCTCTATCAGAGCTAGTGATGCGCTGTCAAGCTGAGCCGTGCGATCAACCAGAAGTTTTACCGTTTCTACATACCCCTGTTCTGCTGCCGTGATAAGCGGAGTAAAGCCTTTGTTGTCGCTGGCGTTGATGTCGGCACCAGCATCAACTAGTTTTCTGGCCACATCCGTATGGCCGTTCTTGACTGCCAGAAACAGCGGTGTCTCGCCATTGTTGTTGGAACTATTGACTGGGGCATTGCGACTGCACAAACACACCACCGTTCCAATGTATCCCCTTCGTGAAGCCAAAGACAACGACGTGTTACCCTCGGTATCGCGCGCCAAGACATCTGCACCATTTCTAGTCAACGTCATTACCATAGACGTTCGGCCTTGGTCTGCAGCTGCCATCAAAGGAGTATGGTTCCAGTGATCAAATGCTTCCACGTTGGCTCCATGCCTGATCAGTAAGTCTGCAGCGGCTGTACGTCCCTCCCTTGCAGCCAGAATCAGCGGTGTACACCCGAGGCTATCTTTATCTTCAATATTTACACCTTCCTGCCTCAGAATGACCCTCATCCTATCGCAGTAACCGCGCTGTGCAGCTTCATGGAGCGGCCAACTCAATTCTGAGCTGCTGCCGTCGTAACTAGCACCTGCTCTAAGCAATAGCTTCTCAACAGCACCATGGCCTTTTTTCCTAGCCTCGCGCAGTGGTGTGAAGCCTGAGTACTCGCTTACATTGACGTCGGCCCCGTGATGGATAAGATGCTCGACGACACCTTCTGACCCAGCTCTTGCAGCCCAGATGAGCGGTGTACCACCTGATTTGTCCGTTGCTTCAGTATGAGCACCATGGTTGAGCAGAAGTTTTGCCACGGCCTCGGAACCACTCCTTGCAGCAGAAATGAGTGGTGTATGCCCAACCTGGTTCGTTGCTTCAACGTTTGCCCCTTTTTCAAGTAAAAGTCCCGTGACACTAGAATGGTTCATGCTTGCTGCGAAGCCCAGAGGAGTGAATCCGCCATAGCTGTCGCTTGCCTCGATATCAGCACCCTTTTCAAGCAAAAACTCGGCCACGTCTGTATGACCTTTCATCGCCGCCACTTGAAGTGGTGTATGACCACTTTCACTTGTTGTTTCGATGACTGCACCCCCTTCACACAACACACGGGCCATTTCCACATTGCCAATGCTAGCCGATAGGTGCAATGGTGTTCGGCCATTTTCGTCTGGAGCATTAATATCAACTCCACGGTATACAAGCGACTGAACCATGTCGATATCTCCAGTACTAATCGAAACTCGGAGTTGTTGTAAAATATTAACGTCTCGCCATATACCAGGGTTCTGTGCGTTTCTCATCAGATTATCCATGCTTGCAGGTCTATCGTTATCCATTTTGGTAATCCATTGTGTTTCTGCAATCGGAATTTCCATTTCTCCTACCCTGGAAGGAATGCTGTGTAAGTTCTGTATCTCATCCAGGGCCTTCGGCAGAATGCCAAGATCATGGAAATCGCCAGTCCATCTTTGCGAAACGGTTTGTGAAGCTAGTGTCGAGATCTCTGTTGTCACTCCCGTGCAGTCTTCAAGAGAACTTTGACAGGAAGAAACTGTAGACTGCCTTTGATGGTCAGTGCTATGTTTGAGCTGGGAGATTTAAAGCTTACCTGCTGAGTGCCCCTGGCGTTGGGATTTCTGGCAGCCAATGGCGAATCCATGCATGTTGCTTTATCCTTTCTGCGTCAGGTCTCTCGCTTGGTTGTGGTTTCAATACCTCAGATACAAAGTTCTGAGCATTCTCAGTGAGTTGGGGATCAGCAAGAATAGTTGCAAGGTCTTGTAAATTCCCTGCATAGTGGAATATCGCAGGCTGACTTTTGAATGGCACGCTTTTTGTCAATACGAAGAAAGCAGTTATCCCAATAGCCCATACGTCTGCCTTGAAGTAATCCTCGGTTAGAATGCTCCGAGAATCGTATTGAAGGAGCTCGGGTGCCATATATAATGGGGTCCCTGAAGCCAGGGTTGTTCCAGTCGTCTCCATTCCTAGTTTCTTACTGATACCGAAATCAGCAAGCTTCACCCACCAAGAACTTGGGGCGAGGTCCCGTGGTACTTTATAGACTAGGATGTTCTACCAACAAGTTAGATGTCATAGTCAGAATACTGGTTCAAAACCAACCTGAGGCTTCACGTCACGATGGGCGAATCCTGCTTCGTGCATAACAGCGACACCCGACAGGACTTGGCTAATGATGTGGCTGCATTCATCGTCTGTCAAACGTCTGTGGTCGCGGATGTAGGCATACAAGTCCCCATCAGGAAAGAATTCCATAGCTATGTACAGCTTATTCGATGTCGCATACCATCCGAGGGACTTGACAAAATACTGAGAGTACTGGAATATGTTAGAAGGCTGTATGGAGATGTAATGCGTTTGCAGGGGACAGCCCACTGATTTACCTTTTCATGGGAGAACTTGACGATGGATTCGAGCTCGCGTCTGTAGTATCGTTTGGAATGCTCACTCTCCAGCCGAATGCGTTTAACGGCGCGATTGAAAACGCCCCGGCCTCCATCGGTGCAAGTTTGCAAGAGAACGTCCCCTTGGCCACCATGGCCAAGCGTACGAACCTTTTTCCAGCGTTCCTGTCGGTGAGGGGCTGAAGGAGGTGCATCAGGATCACGATGGAAGTGAATAGTGAAGACACCCTCGTAACGCGTGGTTAGTTGGTAGTCACGGACGAGATCTGAAAGAGATCCATCCATGTTGGCACTCGCGGATTGTGGTAATACGCGAACAACACTCTATTGATCGACTGAATTATGCAGATGATTGAACTTTCAGTCGATAAAGAGAAACTGAATTGAATCGGGCGTTGTTGTAGGAGAGGGGAAGGTCAGCCTGCATTCTTTCAGCCGTAGAGGCTGACTTTCAAGCTTCAGCTTTGCTTCGGAGCGCATATAGCTTTTTCCGCCTGCAGCATAGCCTACTACGGTGGCACACAACTGGACACCAAGAATTGCATGGAAGTCTGATGATGATGTCAAGGCGCATAATACATCAAGAAGGCAAACATTCGATCTTGTGTCCCATGTCTACCGGATACTATCAAAAACAAAGCACGGCCATTGGATTCATGATCCTTTCGACATATTGTGACCCAACCTCGATTCCTCCCTGATTACCAACGTCTTGGGGATCACCGAAGCCAATATTGCCCTCGTCTAGACACGTCAAGCACGTCTCAGCCACCGTACTATATATATCGCCCATACACACTCTCAGTTCGGTACGGCTAAGGAGTATCAGCTTTTCTTTGATAGCTTGTGGATCTAGTTCCGACGGATAGCCTTCGGTATTGGGAAGCACAGATGATAATCTGGTAGTAGCACCGTGGATTTCTACAAGCGAGCGCCAGAGGCCAATTTCCAAGAGACAAACCCCAAGACTGTATATGTCGTGTTGCATGACAAACTTCACACTCTTACCCCCAGTGCGTGTAGGATGCTGATACACCAGACTCCTCTTCTCGGTCTTGGAAGTGTTTGTCGGTGCATCAGCATACCTGAAAAATTGAAATCCAACGAGACACACGAGCATTTGCGCATGCTCTGCGTTTGGAGACTCTAGGGTGAGTATAGTCTCCGGCGAAATGTTCTTATGCACAAATTCGTATAAATGAACGTAATAAACTGCTGTCACAAGCTGCCTTGCGATTTTGAGTCTAGTGGTGAGTGAGTTGGTAGGGCCAGAGAGGAGAAGTTCCCTGCAGCTGCGAACTCTGGAATACCCATCGGGGACGCCAAAGACGAACTTTAGGGACGGCTCCCTGGTAAGCTGAACGACTCCTTTGCATTTCAAGGTCCCGAATGTTGAAGGGTTCGAGTCTCGGAGACGTGATGCAAGCTCTCGAGCATCTCTCAATGCAACTGTATCCCGAGAGACCGTATCAATGATAAAGTATTTATTCTCCTTCTGCTTGACTGCGAGCTCAGTCTCACAAAATGGGATCACTTGCATCTCAAGGTTCTCGAGTACCCTTTCTGCTAGCTTTACAGTCTCGCTGTTGTTGAAGGCTTCGCGGAACTTCAAGCCCTCGCGAGCCGGATCCCCTCTGTCTCGTCTGTTGGTCAGAGTAGCGCTTTTCAACACATCTTCAGTATAAGTTGAGCCGGTTTTGATGATCTGGAACCACGATGGCTCGAATCGCTTTTGCCAAGACTCAAGATCGGTAACAGTGCTTTCAAGGGTTTCCCGTAGACTGAGGAAATGCAGAGCCCTGTTTCTCTTAGAGCTACCATGCCTATCGGGCTTGGCGATGACAACTGTCGCAGCTTCAAGCTTCGACTGCAAGATGCGTAATATGTGCGACTGAAGCTCTCGCTGATCCTCGGTCATGTTATCCTCCAGTTCTTTGACGATTTCTAGCTGGCTAGCAATTCGAAACCAGCAAACCTGTATTCTTACTGACAGCTCGTGGACTAATTCATCAGCCTGGCCATAGTCCTTGCAGGCCTTGACGAGATATTTCCCGAACCTGCATATGTTAAAAATCCTGTGAGTGACGACAGAGGTAATCTTACTTGATACAGACGTCGACTGTGCCAGCAACGCCGGCAATGCCCAGAGCGAGTTCGGCCATTGTATTTCGGGCAAGATGACAAGGCCTTTGTTCAACAGGCCAGCAGATTTGCTTCCGACTCCGTAGCGAGTCGTCTGGCACTCGAAGAAGTTGGGCGTTTTTTGGGCTGATTCCGCCATCCACCAAGATATTTTCAGGCTCGCCCGCATGAGGCGCAGTATTTTCAGCCCTTGGTCAGTTGTGAGACCTGTGTGCCAATAAACATGCTGGTCTGATGGATTTGATAGGACGTTGAGACGCCCAACAACGCCATAGCGGGGGCTATGCACATCCATCACAATCAGGCTGGCGGTTAACGCTCATCCATTGGCGCAGCATTTCCGTACCAGGCATGAGGACTTGACACGGCCCCCATGGCTGTTGACCCCCCCTCAAAACCTGAAAAGACACGTATTTGTGTCACTAAGACATCAATCAACATAGGAAGTACAGGACACTGGGTTTAATGCTACTTTCGAGTGGTCTGTTTATCACAACCCTCTGGAGAACTTTAATGCGGGGTGTCAAAATGAAAACAGCAAAAGTTATCCTAAGCTTAGACTAAGCTTAGACTATATCACCTAAAAACTATGGGGACAATCACATGAAGCTGCGTGATGTGAGCCATCAGCTGGGGGGACTATCAACTCAAAATAAGACTCTTACGATTACAATGCAAAAAGGCTTCGGATTACAGTTCGGCCTAGCTGAGTAGCCGACTGTTTCCTAACTTTCACGAGCAACAGCAAATGGATTGGCGGTAAAGGTGCCATTTGGGTCCCATGCCGCCCTGACCTTCCCGATACTCTGATACTTGGCCTCCTCTCCATAGCAAGTCTTCCAAAGCTCGGGCTTAGCCATATCCCAATCACCCCAAGAGCCCCAGAGAACACGTCTGTCGGTCTTGCTAAAGAAGCTGTTGGCACCAATCATGACGCTGTCATTCTCGGCTTGCCACTCATTTGCGAGGTCCTGCGACTCTTTATACTTTGGATCGGTGCTGTTCAGGTACTAACAGTCCACAGTCTGGAGAACAGTTGAGTCTCTCCAGCTGTAGGCCGCTCCGTTGTTGCGGTTGTTGTAGAACATGGAATCTTCTCCGCCGAAGCACTGGATCTGGGCCGAGAGCTTACAATTGTCGTAGAATGGATTTTTCACCGGTTTCTTGTTCGCATCATCTAACTTCTCCGTGGGATCGCAGATCTTCTTCAGTCTCGCGACAAGGGTGTCGACCCAACCATCTTTATAGTCTTTGAGTTGGTGGCATAAGTTCGCTTGACATATGGCCGTGGGAACTCTCTCCCTCTGGGAGACAACCAGTGTCCCACCAGATCAGATATGTCTGCCGAGATTTCATCGAATTGGATGTGATAAGGGTTCGAACTGTTCAATTCTCGAAGTTGTTGGAACCACGCATCCACGTTCGCGTCGTATATCTGCTGATCGCCAGCGGGACACCATACATCATGATGCCTCGTGGATGCCTTCTAAAAGCCAAAGTTAAATGGGATTCTTTAGTGTGGTGGCTTGATATGTCTTACTGGGGCGTCATAAGCTTTAAGTATCAATCAATACCTCGTGGATAGACGCGGGCATGCTGGCGTCTTAGCGCTACACCAGAACATCGTTTATGTGCGCTGTCCCGAATCTATGTTTTCGAGGAAGCGAAGACATATCACTGACCTACCAGGTCAAGCTCACGAACACCGAGAAGGGATATCCTATCAGCATGTGTTCTCCAGTATTTCTCCTAGATAGCTTGGGGGTCTTATGATATTCCATAAATGCCAACGTAGTCGACTTCCTTCTGAATTAGAACTTCAACTTGTTTGCATATAACCAAAGGCAATTCTCTTATCTTTCTTACTCACAAACGATCTCAAACAAGCACAATGTCGGATATCTTGATTCGTAAGGAAGTCAACCCTAGAAGCAGGTCCCACGCCCAGCTCTTCGTAATTCTCCACCCCTCCAACATATGGAGCTTCGCAACTCTCAACCACGCCAACGGCCTCTGGCTAACAACGCAAGTTCATCAAACTGACGTCTCCAAGATCCACACAGGTTTCAGTTATCCTGGCGACCATGTAAAGTACTTCGAGATCACTAGTATCCCAAACTCTTGGTTGCGAGATGTTCAAGTTCGGGTTGACCCCGTCCCTGCTGTTCAGATGACAAGTGATTTGGAGTGCAATCACCAGTATGTGCAGGATGTTCTAGAGAGCTTGGTTGTTGGTGGTATTCTCGGCAAGACACAGGTTAGTGACGTGCTATTAGAGCTTGATATGAGCTCTCAACTTCGGTTAGAGCCTTGTTGAGAGGTTAGTAGGGCAGTCAGATGTTCGGAGTAAGCTTGGTAGAAGACATGAGAATAGAATAATGTCAATTATTTTGTGTTGTGCAAATTGTGTTAGTGACAAGAGAATTCCTTATTGTAGTTGGTTGTGTGTCGTAGCTTGCGCCTTCATCCCTTGATACATGTTAGACGCAGTAGCCCTTGATTCACCACATGCGACAAATCGTCAAAGCGACCAACTGGTCTAACAAACCATACTCAACAAAGAACATGTTATTAGTGAGATTCAGTAGCTACCAGTCACAAAGACCTTCGCCCTTGTGCATTAGAATAGTGCAACATGTCTATAGGAAAGACAATGAACACAAGTAGCTAGCTTGTTCACTTTCCCGTGGTTTGCAACAACAGCCACAGTAGGGCCTGTTCATTATTACGCACGTAGTTCAAGATACGTGTTCGGCGTAGAAATCAGACTATAAAGATGCAGCTAAGCATCACCATTTCCAAACACCAGACCTACCACCCAGTCATTAAACATTCAATCCTACAGCGTCACCACAGCTTACTTCAAGTAAACAGCAAAATGTCCGACCGTTCCCAGCCACCAACCCGCAGTGTTTCACGCGGTCAACTCTACATCGTAGTAAACGGCTTTTGGTCCTCCAAGGATCTAAGTGCTGTCGGCAATTTTGGCTTTGAGGCCCGTAACCTCTGGAGCATCCTTAAGCAGGGCCCATATCACTGGCATTTGTATCAAGGTCTTCTTATCTATGACGATCCCTGCTTAAAGATAACACGGGTTCGGTTCCCAGAACGTCCAGAGGGACAGGTACTGTATTTTGAGCTAGCCAGCTTTGAGAACGATCAGCAAGAGTATGTTGACAACGTCCTTTGGTCTACTGACCCCGAGGATGCGGATAGTCGTTGGGAGTGTAACCGCAAGTGGGTTCGCGACATCCTGAGAAAGTTCGTAGCTGGTGGCATAGTGAGTCAGGAGAAGGCTGAAGATCTTCTTTCCGAGCTTGAAATGGTCTCTAAAGATATCGAACTTTACTAGAGGCATCTTAGGTAGGTCGAAGGATCGGAGTCTTGAGGACCGAACTTGTCATGTAAACATTTATCGCTATGCTTTAGGCATTTTGGCATCAGTGTTGTACAAGAAAGTGGCTTTCGAGTTATAGATAGATGATTGTTAGTCATAAGCTTAAACTCTAGCCTGCAAACTCAAAAAATGAAGCCATGATGTTGTTTTCCAGAATATAAACTTCCACCCAAAACTCTTTACTGTGACTAATAAATGTGTCCAGAATACCCTTTCCTGTCTGTGCGTAAACTAAGTTCTGTGTGTTGCACACAAACTCTAAGCAAAATGTCCCGACCACAAATAAAACATGCAGACTGCTATCCTGGCATTGATCGCTAGATATCTGCCCAATAGGACATCACAAAAAAGGAGATCCTAGAAAGCTTGATGTGCATGGCATAGACCAGCGTGTCCATAGGAGACAGTGGAAGTTCGCGTGTTCAGAATCATATACAGTGGCACATTCATTATACCATCGGCAAATCCTCTGTTCATGTGAACATCAAGGACCTTTGTATGGCATGCGACAGCTTTAAGAGCAGCTTGATCGTCCACCCTCAAACCAACATCATCCTACATCTCTGTATCCGACAGTCAAACTGTTTCGTTCTCACAACATTCGCCGATCATATCAACAAACCTCCTCACACAAACCAGCACGATGTCGGCCCGCGCTCAGCTCCCTTCCAACAAAGAGCCCAACCTTTCAAAGGCCCAGCTATTCATCGTTATCAACCCCCCTCTGACCTTCAACCGCAAGATCGATAAGATTGACGTTAAGATCCCCAGCCGCTGGATGATCGCCGTCTTCAACCCTGTTCTTATCAAGTGGCTCACCGCTGATGGTCGTCAAAATGAAGCCCGTTACGCTTTGATCAAGGGTGAAGCTCCACCCGAGCACTCCAAGCTCTTTGAGGTTGCCAAGATTCCAGTCTCTAAGCTTGGTGATGTTGAGGCGCGCATTCGTTCTGTGCTTCCTGATGAGAACCCACTTGGTGAGATGCAGTTCAACCGCGAGTATGTGCGTGAAGTACTGAACAACCTTGTTGACGGCGGCATCATTGGGGAGCACCAGGCTCGGGATACCTTTCTCTCGGTTGAGACTTACTGTCTTCAATTGAACAAGAAATAAGTCGATAAAAGATTAGCGTTCTGTGGAAGCTAATGTTGCTGGTCGATGTCGGTTCTTGTCTTGATCCTTGTAGATCATCTTGGCCATTATGCCGTTTCGCTCTTGTAAAGAAATACCTTGGTCACCTTTTTTTACCTTATGTCAATAAAGTCAATAAAAACCTCATAAAGTATTCTTTCAATTTTTCCGTGTGTGACATGCTCTTTACTTATTGCATCTTGATACAGCCACCACTCGCACTAACAACAGATCCAGTAATCCATCTCCCATCGTTCCCACAAAGCATCCCTACAACATCAGCCACATCCTCGGGCTGTCCAAACTTTGGTATACTCTGCAAAGGAAAGAATTCATCCTGAAAGGTCTTGACCACCTCCGGTTCGCAATCCATAACAGCGTCAGTCTCCGTCAAACCTGCAGTGACAGCATTCGCAGTTGTCCCTGCCATGAAAGCATATCGCTCATCCTTTCCGCCAAATGCCTGTGACCAAGTTCGACACAGTGACTCGCCAGCCGATTTCCCAGCGGCGTACATGAGTTGGTCGGCCCATGGGAGGCGCGAGCGCACTGATGATATATAGATGATGCGGCTGTTGGGCTGGAAAAGCTTTCGGCGGACGAGTTCTTCGACGATCTGGACTGGGGCTTGGACGTTTCCTAGAAGACTTCGTTGGATCTCTTCTGTAGTCATTTGGCCGATGACTCCAGGCATCGGGTCACCAGCCGAATTCACAAGAATGTCGATGCGACCATTAAAAGACTTCTCGAGTGCATCGGCAATTGTTTTGGCGCAGTCGGGGGAGAATACATCGGCGATGATTCCTTTGATCTGTTGACCTGGCGGACGCTCTCTAGACGTATCTTTGTAAACACGGTCGGTGATCTCATCGTTCAAGCCTGTCGATAGAGCATCGACGCCCTTGTCACTAACGCAGGTGCCGAGAATAGAGCACCCTCGCGATGCTAGATTGAATGCGATAGCGCGACCGATGCCGCGAGATGCACCGCTGATTACTGCGACTTTGCCGATGAGATCAAGTTCTCTGGGAGGTGAGGATCTTTCTGCCATTTTGATGATGTTTTAGTAGCTTGAGGTTGAGCTAAGATGATGCCAGGAATTGCGTGAAGATGCTTGACGAGGGCTTTGTTTGTTGTCGATGCAATCACGGGCAGCTTCTCTTCTGGTTCAGGATTTATGAAGAGCAATTCCTCTTTTATTGAGCAGTCACGATCGATATGACTCACTTTATTTGGTGGCGCGATGCGGGGTTTGGTGTTTTCCCTCTGGACATGACTGTCCTGCCACTTCATTGGCTCAACCTACCCTGAAGATCGCCATTGTTACGCAGATCGTCAGGGCGCTAACAGAATGAGTCGTCTTGGTCCCAGGCAGAGACGTGGGCCTTTCAATACCATCAATGAATGTCTCGACCATGGCTTGGCCATTATTGTTGACACATTATTATTCAGAACTTGGGTGAACCTCGGCGTAGGTACGTGTTCCAATCCGGGTTAGCAGAGCAATTCCGTGCTAAACTGCAACAGCGCCAGCTCCATGCAACCTTATACTTTATTCAACGGCATCTGCGGTTATCCGCTCTGGCTGAACAAACGATGGTGAAACAGCAGTTGATCTGCAGTTTCTCATTTGTTGCAAGTGTAAATGAATTCCCATACTGACATATAGAATTAACGACAGTGTGATACCCTCTCAAAACCAACAAAGGTTGGAAGATGAGTTCTTGCTCCTTCAAGAAGGGGAAGAAGACCTGGTGACTTCCTTAACAAAGCAATTAGTGCCTAAAGTCTAGATGAATGTTACATTGTTGGCTGCCCACGTTCCCAGATCCGAGAACGGAGGATGACATTCCGAATTCAAATTTAACCGGTGAATCCATCAACGATCTTACAAGCGAGATGCGAAACACCGGTGCTTGATGCTTCAGTACTTCCAATTACTGGTTTGAACAAAGCTTGAAAAGTAATTGATACACCATGACAATGCACAGAAAAGTCGTTGGACTAAGTTATACCTATCATTTGTTCGACAATGGATGCCCACGATGAAAGGCAACTTCCACGCGTCTCTGTATCGTGCTGCCAAGAGGAACAACCACGTTTTTCCATTACATCCATCTCTGGACCGTGGTGGGCTGTCATATTCCCGTTTTGCCAGCATCATTTCCCCTTTTGGGCTGTCGGAACTTGAAAGCGTTGTCAGTTGACGCATCGAGACCACTCAGTCTATAACGGAGCTATAATAGAGGACCATCATATCATTCCCATTGGACGACGACCAAACTGCCATCAGGAACGTGATCACTCATATATCCGTGCCGTTCGACCCGCATCATTCTTTTATATCTCGCTCCTGAACCTGCATCACCTCCTACTTCTGCTGTCTCAATCGGCTGTCATAACATCTCGAGACATAATTATGAAGTTCTCTACTTCGCTCGCGGCCGTTGTGGCTTTGGTGCAGAGCACCTCTGCTCATTATATCTTTCAGCAGCTTAGTGTTGGGTCGACCAAGTATCCGGTCTTTCAGTACATTCGTCAGAACTCCAACTACAACTCTCCTGTTACTGGTAAGTCTCCAAGTCCTACACGGTAAGAAAGTTCACGGAGTAGCCTACTAACAGCTAATTATTAGACTTGGACTCTAACGACCTTCGATGCAATGTCGGTGCCTCGGGAACCAACACCCAGACTGTCGGAGTTAAGGCTGGCGACTCGATTACCTTCACTCTTGACACTGCTGTCTACCACCAAGGACCGATTTCAGTTTACATGTCAAAGGCACCTAGCACTGCCTCGTCGTACGATGGAAGCGGCGGCTGGTTTAAGATCAAGGACTGGGGTATGTCCCCAAACCGGTTGGATAAACAGGAGAACGACTAACGATGTATAAACAGGCCCGACCTTCAGTGGCAGTTCTTCGTCGTGGCCCATGTACCGTGAGTTGACATCGGCAAGAACTCACCTTTCGTAATCTGACCTTCTTGTGCTCTCAGTCAGCTACACCTTCAACCTTCCTACTTGCATTGCCAACGGCGAATATCTTCTTCGCATCCAGAGTCTAGGCATTCACAACCCCTGGCCCGCGGGTATTCCTCAGGTATGTGACCCATACCCGAAGTTTCAGTGCAAAGCGACTGACGTCAGCAATTTCAGTTCTACATCAGCTGCGCCCAGATTAGTGTTACTGGTGGAGGCAGCACTGTTCCCAGCAACCAGGTCAAGATTCCTGGTGCTTTCAAGGAAACCGACCCTGGATACACCGCCAACGTAAGACAATGTCCTACTAATATCATTGTGAAGTATATTAACTTAAGCTTTCAGATTTACTCCAACTTCAACAGCTACACTATCCCTGGACCTGCAGTGGTATGTAACGCCAAGTACCTCTCTCAAACGCTGTTGTGATATCTAACTGTAGCTCAAGTTCTCTTGCAATGGTGCCCCCGGTGGTGATAATGGTGGCGGCAGTACTACGACTCTACAGACCTCTACCCGAGCGTCATCTACACAAGTTCCTCCCGTATCGACTCAACCATCTGGCCAGGTAAGTCACATGTCCATGAGTTTCTCCTGCTATCTAGAGGTAATCAATGTGTTGACTTGGTGTAGTGCGCTCTTCTCTGGGCCCAGTGTGGTGGAAATACTTGGACCGGTCCAAAGTGCTGTGCCACTGGAACGTGCAAGGCACTCAACGACTACTACTCTCAGTGCACCACTTAAGATCTTCTATCAAGACAAGACTCCTTATGATGAGATGTGCTGGCCAACTATTGTGGATGGGCGATTAGAGAGACCATTTCATGTATATACCTTGAATAGCTATCTGGAGAACCGTATAAGACATCATATTGTTGAGAGCCTTTCTGTCTGAAACTAGGCATGACCTTTCATCAACAGTTCGTAACACCCCATGCAAAAACAGCTTGACCAAACTTATGATCCCAGTTCTCCTTGGAGTGTCCAACCTCCTGCTCAGCAGCACACGGCGCAGCAGCATACAGCCTCAGAACACAGTTGGACTTCTTGGTGTTACCCCATACCATCTATTCCAACAACAGTAAGTAACAAGTATTTGAGAAGCCATGAAAAGCAAGTTGACTTACATGATCGCCTGGAACGCATGCTGGGATCGAAGTGCAGCCCTTGTTCTTAGATCCAGAATAGGACCCCTCGAAGCCAGAGCCTCTTGGACAGTCGAACTGCATGGTCCACGCATTGGTAGATGCAACAAGTGCTAAGACACTAAGTGAGAACTTCATTTCCGCAAAGTGATGTATGCGTTCACAAGGTTGCAAGGTTAATGATATGCTTAAGCTTAAGTTAATAAATCTTGATTTTCCATGAAATCACGCTCAGTACTTATAGAGCCAAGCGGTGTAATCTGCATGCCGTCTTATGAGAATTTTGGCCCCCACCTTGGACTGTAAATAGCTTCAAGTATGGTGCTATTTCTGTGCCTTTAGTCCTGCACGATGTTACACATCTCTCGATATTGCTGGCGGTTTAAAGACCCCTAATCCTAGTAACTGGTTGGCCGACTGGTGGATGAGCTGTTACCCCGCCTTGAATCTAGACTGCGGCTGAAGTTGTTGGCTCCAATCAGACATGCAGCTGCTTACGCGCTTCCTTTTCTCAACAAGCTTGAGTTTCAAATTTGCTAGTCCAGCCCAGCTAAAGCAAATCTCGAAGATCACGGTCATAACGCGATAGCCGAGATCAAATGGTGATTTGACCGGGCCGTAAATGCATCGCTATCATGTCGGCCGAGCACCATCACTTCATCCCTCAGTTCATCCTCAAGAACTTCGACCATCCTTTCAGCTGCCCCAAGGCCCCCACGAATGGCTCAAAATGCAGGAAGCACCATCACGAAAAGGGAAAATACCCCGGTGACCGGGTCGTGAACTGCTTGGAACTTTTACCGGAGGGCTACAAGATTGAGGAGCGTTCTGTTCGACGAGTATGCGGCCTGAACGACATGTACACCGACCAGTCAACAGACGCAACGTTCCCTCGTGAGCTAGAGTCTAAGTTGGGCAAGCTTGAGGGTGAGACGAGTCTCGTGATTCGTAAGATAATTGCTGCTCACCGACGTGGAGAGGCAAATGTCACAATTACTAGGACTCAGCAAACAGTGCTACGCAAGTTTGTTTATCTACTGAATCAACGAGGTTCGGGCTTCTTCAAGACATACAACTGCGACACCATTGATGAGTACAAGCAGAATGACCGGGATCTTCTGAAAGAGTTTATGGACCGAAATGGAATTCAACGACCGTTAGATGTTTGGTTACAAGGCTTGAGTTCGATCATTGATCTCGATATGAGTGTGACAGCAAATTGGCAACAAACTCTCAAATCGACTGTCTACTATGGCCTTTATTGCCATTTCGTGGAGCACATCAACGCATTTTGGATGTCTTTCTGCACCCCTTCCAGCGAGGATCAGGAATTCATTCTCTCTGACACGGGAAGCCATGTATACGAAGGACCAACCGTCGACTTTCAGGACAAGACAACAGGAGAATTTCTACGCCTAGGACCACGCTTCCACCTCTTTGCGCCTATCTCCCCACGATTGATGATCGTTTTGAGAAGTAAACATCTACCAGAGCCGCATGAGCATAACAATCCTGAGATAAAGACTAAGCGTCAGCTTTACCGACAGATTGAGATCGACTCGATCTATGGTCCAGGAACAAAGTCTATACTGGAAGATCTACCCGTCCACAAGGCCATCAACAGCTATTCTACCTTGGTCAATGGAATCTTGAGGAAACGACCAGGCTGGGATGGACAACTTCGTCAGACTGATACCTTCTCATTCCCATTCTTCAAAATCTCAACGCGACATGCGCGTATCATCAACGGCCTTCTGCTGGACCATGCCTTCCACGGTTTGACGATTATCTTTGACAAAAAGACCGCCTTCTTGGATCTCCTTGAATGGTTCTTGACGGAACCTTGTGAGGTTGGCAAAAGGCTGGGTGGAGAACACCACGCAGAACAGATGAGGTATCTTGCACGTTTGACCGCTTTTATGCATGATGAAGGGCGAAATATCTCACTTTATATCACAAATAGCCCAGTCAGAAACGATCTTGACATCGAAGGTTATAAAGACCAGAACAATGCTGCCGCACGTTGGCTTGAGGGCCTTGAGAAGAGCCCTACCGACAAAGAAGAGGCCAAAGACAACCGAGAACAAGGCCCCGATGCCAAGATCGATGCAAACCAACAGGGCACAGTCGATATCCAAGATGAGCCGAACGAAGAAAGACATAACATCGAGGAGCACCCTATTGAGCTTGATCCAACTGCGAAGTTTGGAGATGGCTCCCGGGAAGATCGACTGGTTGCCCTGGTCTACGAACAGCTCGCAGATCAATGGGACTCACCGGACCTGGGTCCCAGGATCCTGTCGCGAGCCCGAGTTACGACCCGGAACGTGAGCGAATCGCTAGTGATGCTTCGTGTCTGGCTTATAAATGGGCAATTGGATGAAAACAGGGAACTGCCAGGCACAGACAGACAGCAAAGATTGCTCCAGCGATATCAGTTGCAACAGTCCCCTATACTCTTCTGGCTGTTCCTGAAACAATTCAGGCATCTTGTTTGGAAGACGGAACTCAAAAGAGGAAAAAGCGGCGATGGCTTTGCTGGAGAGGGCCCTGAAGATGAATTTCTAGATGGTAAGGTTACTACTGTACCCGAGGGAACATTCATCAAGCTGACAGTACGCAGAAATTGCAACGCTCGAGCCTCATGATCTGAACATAAAGATGTGGAAGGCCATGAATCGCGACATCGCCCTGTCGCATAAGCTCGGGAAAGAATTGAGTCCAGCTGAGCTCACATCCCTCGCTTCCAACTTTCCAATACAGCACCCGCCAGCAAATGTCCCGAGTGCCAACCCAATGGAGCAACAATTAATTACGGTAAGGGTCATAGTTTTTCTCGTAGCGGCTACTTTCGTGATTGTTCTTCTGGCTAAGTGGTCAGATCGGCTATTGCAGGCCTGCTTTGGGATCAGTTTGTATGAGCTTCTGGGATTTATTACTTTTGGCGCCGTGCTAATATGCTTCGGTGGCTAACAAGGATTTTGGGACTCTTGTTTAGGATTTGTTGGTATCTGACAGCTCTTATGTTCTTAGTTGCTGCCTCCTACGCGAACAGTTAGACATGAGGGAGAAATAGAGTGCTGGGTTTTCTATATATGACACAGATCAAATTGTGCTGTAAAGGACCTTCAGGATGAGAGTGCGCAAATCCATGGAAATCGATTGTGAATTGTAAAAAGTACAAGCAGCAGAGTGGGAGATTACTTACTTCTTTTCCCAGCTCTTAAGTAGTCATTTCTTCGGGCTGTGATGTGACCCAATGAATTTACGCTGGTAGTCAGCCTTGATAAGTTCTCAAGCAAGTAATGTCGGAAGTGCACGCCACGACATACCTTTATTAATAGCATGTGAGCTCCATTCATGTCTTGATTCCCCCGAGTTCATATCCTGCTCGATCGTTTGATTGGTCCTCTCGGCTGGGGCATCGTTTAGTGCACCATCTCCAACTCCACCAGCTGAAAAGTTGGGAACAACTCGCGCTAACATGGATCCTCCCGCCCTCCACTTCACGCCGAGGTTCATCTCAGCTTTAACATATGACATCTCAAGAATCTCGCAAGAGGAGAGAGAATAATAGAAGAATAGAAAGTAAGAGAATATTACACCTGGTCAGCAGTAGAATGAATATTCGAAGCAGCTTATCTGGTCGTTGCTTCTCAATGCCTCCCAACGACATTCAGACTAGTCTCACCAATAGAGTTTCACCTTCTCCATACACACGTCATAGTTAAGTCTTACTCAGAACCAAGTTCCAACCTCTAGCTCCGGCCTCAGCGGCTGAAATTATCTCTCATTTCCTCCAAATACATCAATTGCTTCTAAGATCTACCAATTGAGGTGACGAGCAATGACTTCCTCTGACGAAACGTCAACTCACCAAAATGAATCCACCCAAGCGCGTGCAAAGCGAAAACTCCCGCCATGGCTGGACCACTTCAACGCCCACGATATGAAGATCTTTCTTCGATGCTGGATCGCAATATGGGTCATGATGCTCCTCATCTTCATCCACCCCAGCCTCGTCGAAATCGGGCAGGCGACATTCCTCGGTGCAATTCTCCTCTTTGCTGTTCCCCCAGCTAGTATCTTGTTCATCTATCTCCTCGCCGCGTTTTCGCTGCTGCTGGGAATGTGCCTTGCTTGGTGCTGGGGCCTGTTGACGATGAAGGCGGCGCTGGCGACTCGCTCTGATGCTGAGACGCAGGCTAAGCTTCAGGCGCTGCAGCAGCAGGTTGGGGAGATTGCGAAGACGACGGGACAGACACCGGCGTGGGAGGCGCAGATTTTGATTCATGAGGGGTTTATGCTTGATGCGAGAGTCACGGCTGTGTATTTCAGTATGGGCTGTTTGTTTATCTACGTCATGGCTCGATTGAGATGCGCGAATCCGAAGCTTGTCCTCATGCAGATTTTTGGAACGATTGTTACTGATATTTTTCTCCTTTTTGGCCCGACACTGCCATCATTTCAAGGCGACCTCGCAGCTATTCTCGTCAAGCCTGGAGCTATTGGTATCGGTCTGGGCTTAGCGTGCTGCCTGCTCCTCTTCCCCCAGTCAACATCGTACATGGTTCTCGGCCAGATTGAGAAGCTAGTACGCATGTCCAAATCTGCTCTATCAGCGACCAAGAGACGATTTGCCAACGAGGCCATCCCTCTTGCTGAGCTTCAAGGGAACAGGGCTGGTATGATTGCTGTTTTCAAGGCCGGACAGCCAGCCCTCGCGTTTCTTCCGATTGACTTTTCGCGAGGTCGGTGGAACGCAGATGATGTCAAGGGTTTGCACCAGCGAGCGCGTAAAGTCATGTTTTCGAGTCTGTATCTTCTGGATTTCCAAATTGCGCAGGTTCGGGGGAAGCAGAAGGAAGAGGAACATATCAAAGCTCAGGAAGATGGACGGATCGGACCTGCGACTGGTAAAGAGAAATACGAGATTGGGCAACATCATCGACATGAGAATGCCACGATTTTGAGTGCTTTCCAAAGGCCTGAGGGATCCGAGATACGCTCCAGGACGAGAAATACGCTTCGGGATACGACATCAGACTTGCTGGATATCGGACCACAAGCTATCAACCTTGCGGCCGATTATATCCACGCTGTCAACTCTTGCCGATGGATGGGAAAGCCTTCGCCTGTGCAGTGGGAGGAGCTGAACGGAAGGCTTCACGAAACTTTAGCAAGGTCGCGGCAGGCGAGGGAGGCTTGCGTCATCAACACGACCAAGGGAGTTCTGGAAGCTCACTCAGAACTGTTCGATGAAAATGGCCGTCTAAAACCAGTCGAAGGCACTGACCGACCATTCTTGCCAAGCATGGTGATTGCTATGGTCATCGAGGAACGAATTTTGAACATGGCTATTGCAACTGAGAAGCTACTAGAGTACATACTCCACCTCTCCGAAGTACGAACGAGCCATCGCATTTGGGTTCCTTCACGGCTCCAATATGCTCTGGCCTGGATATTCCATGGACAAATCACCTTTCCAGGCTACGACATCTCAACAGAGGAAGATCCTGATCAAATGATGGATGGCGAATCATTTGATGAGCAAACGAGGGAGACGAAACGAAGACTAGACATCAGCAGAGGATACAAAGGCTCTTCTGCACAGAGAAGCAAGATTGGTCGAGTATTCATCGCGACGTACAACTGGCTCGTCAATCCCTCTGGCATGTATGCCCTGAGAATGGTAGCTGTTACTATTGCGACGTCAATACCTGCCGTGCTTCCTAGTACCGCTGGTTTCTTCTACCGAGAGAAGGGTATTTGGGCTGTTATCAGTGCTCAGACTGTCCTACTTGTGTATCTGGCTGACTTTACGTTTTCGCTAATCGCGCGTACGATCGGAACCATCGTTGGAGGTGTCATAGGTATGATAGCTTGGTACATCGGTGCTGGAAGCGGTGTTGGCAATCCATACGGCATGGCAGCTTCAACAGGCGTGATGATCATTCCCATGCTCTGGTGGCGCCTCTATCTTCCTCCATCATTCGCATTTGCTACAATCATGGGCGGAGCAACCTTCTGTCTCGTTCTCGGCTTTAGTTGGGATCACGACCATATCGTTCAATACGGTCTTCCGGGTAAAGGCTACGAAGCATTCTGGAAACGAGTCGTCACAGTCTTGATCGGTTTCGTCGCTGCGTTCGTCGTCCAATTATTCCCAAGCCCACCATCTGGCACGACGCACGTGTGCAAGATTCTAGCAAACTCGGTGCGAAGTCTATCAGATCACTACGCTCTTCTGATTTCTCACTGGGGTCGGACGGGTAGAAATCATGGGCTAGGTGCTGTCGCGGAGCATATCTCTATTGAAGTTGCAGAGATATTACTCTCCGTGAGTCCTTCCATCGCGTTGCTCAAAGGCGAATTGAGCTTTGGACCCTTTGATCAAAAGGTTCTGGCGCAGACGAAGGAGCAGCTACAGTACATGAACCAAGCACTCGGCGGTCTTCTCAACCTGGCATCTACCCTACCAAAAGAGATGCAAGACCGCCTCATTCGCGTTGCGAACATCCTCGATGAGCGATCTATTGGAGATGTCATGGCTGTTCTCGGCATCATCGAACAGGCTCTGCGCACAGGCTCACCTCTGCCTGAACGATTACCCGCACCACTTGTTCGACGCGCCATTGATTCCTTTTATGCTTCGAAAAGCGAAGTTCTTTTGACAACATCCTTAGTCGCAGATGAAGATCATCGACGATACTGCGTCGCCGTAACACTGTATCTAAAATTTCTAGGAAGCATTGATGATTTGCTGATTGTCCTCAAGACAGCGCTAGGAGAGAGGCACATTATTTATCAGTGGGACGATGTCAAGGATATCGCGTGACCAATAACACAGTTGTTAGACCGAGCTTCAGGTGCATGAATCAGATTGGACCACAATTAGCCGTTCCATCAGTTATCGTATGAAATGGAATGCAAGTCGTGACTTCAGCCTCAAGGTCGTTGGCCAATTGTTATCGAGGCGTGCCGAGCTCCAGCTCCTTCAGGTTAAAATCTCACAAGCGAAGTCGGTTGGTGGCGTCGGGCTCCACTACGTGGTGAGGCTACTGATGCGTTAGGCATTGGCCCAGCAAAAGTAGAGGTACTAACATGCAGTGAGCAATTGTACAATGTTTGCTGTCACTGTACCTTAATCTGGAGAATTTATATCGTACGCCAAGCTCATGTCACGAAGAGCTGCACGACGACAGGTAACCAGAAGCCCCGTGATAGTATTTTAATCACAAGCTGTTCTTTGCATTCTCCAAAACTCGTGCTCTTCATATTTATCAAAGGAAATATGGCCGCTCTCGATACTGTGCCTGTTGAAATTGTCGCAAATATCGCCAGCTATCTGTCACCTCAAGATGTCAAAGCCCTAAGCTGCGCCAGCTGGTTCATGCGGCATGCTGTTCTTGGAATCCTCTTTCGAACTATCCTCATTCTCTGCCCGCTGGCCTCTACTGAAGCTCTGGAAGACCTCGTCCACAAGTATCAAGACTTTATCTCTATAGTTCACTTGCACGTGTCCTTTCAACCCAACAAAGAGGGAGAGCCCCACGAGGGTCCTATGCCCAGCATATGGGGGGCGGCTCCAACAGATACACTCCAGAGGATTGCGCGCGGTGATATCCTCAGCAACATCCGTTCTTTCATCCTCGAGTTCAACGGGGCACAATTTAGGCAGTGTGGCTGGTGGGGTGAAACCTCATCTTGGCCAGATCCAAACGTGCCTGGCAACATATGTGACAACGAGGAGGAATGGGATGAGACACTGCAGCAAGAACAAGAGATTATTTGGCGTGCGCAGTACAACGAAGTCATGCAAGCCATATCGATGAACGAAAACATTACCAACCTCAAGATAAAAAATCTTATTGCCAAGAACGCCTCCGCATGGGAAGCACCAGAATGGGCGTCTTTCTTGGGAAGACTACAGGTTTTGGAGATTGGTGTCTTTGGGGGAGATGACGGCGATTGCTTGCACACGAAAACTGGCTTCATAGAGTTTATCGAGAACTTTTTGCCGTACTACGTTATGAGGCATGCGCAGAACGTCAGGCATCTTACCCTTGAAGCCAGCGCTGACGGTCTGTTTGGAGGCGCATCGGCCAACTACTGCATCCCTCTTCCCTTGAAGGAAGACCACCTCCTCTTTCTCAAATCACTCACACTCAAGAATATCATGATCGGATCTGAACTGGTAGATTTTCTCAAGAGTCGAGTCGATTGCTTTGAAGAGCTTGAGCTACACGACTGCATGTGCGATGGGCCTAAGCCGGAATACGGACCTGGGTGGAACTTAGAACCCATGACTTGGGCTAATCTTTGGAAGTCCATGAGGGAGAGCGATATGCGGCTCTTTAAGGTATCTGTCGTGCAGAACAAAACACCTCCCCTTCTATGGCAGGAGGGTGAGAGCGAGGATGAGGCCAATGAGGATTCTATCGCGGCTGTGAGGATTCGAAGGATGCTGGAGGAGGATAGAAGCTTGGTGGTGTGGAGATATGTTAGGGTTGATTATAAGTATGGTTGGATTGTGGAACTGTCGGATGATAATGTCAAGTATTTTGAGGAGGGTGAGGATCAACGGGAATATGTGAAGCTTTTGAAGGTGCTAGAGGAGAGGAATAAGCAGCGACGGTGATGGAACAAAACGATGAAGAGCCAGTCGGCGGGGTACTTTTTTTGATTGGGTATTACTGATTGACATGCTTTGGCAAGCAACTTTATATTTATCCAAACAATAATCGTGTTGGCTTGTGTTAAATGTCTTCGCCATGACTTTATCACTATCCATTGCCGAATTCCAACTAGCAAGCAAGCTGGAGGCTTCCGACCTTGACAAACTCAGCGGTCTCTACTAAAACACAGGATTGAAAGGCGTTTAGTAAAAAGAAAAGAACTTGTGTGCAGCTCCATAGAGACAATCATTTAATCCACTCGGGCAAAAAATAAACAAGTGATCCTACCCAAGGAAAACAGCAAAAGAATAGGGTCTGGCCGGGGATTGAACCCGGGACCTCTCGCAAGCTAAGCTATAGGGTTTTCCCTAAGCGAGAATCATACCACTAGACCACCAGACCAGTCAAGTTCGATAAAAGTCTGTTTCAAAATCTGGTCTATCATCGATACCTGACTCGCCTCAGTCAATCATTCACGGATGGTCGTGATTCACCGGACGCCAAAAGTCGGATCTGCTCTTCGGCAGGGGCTCCAATTTTGTCTTATCTAAACGCGCTTTACCTACTTCGCCTAGATAAGCTTGTCGCGGCTTCTACTGGTAGTTACCGAAATTCTCTTCATGCTAGGGACCCTCAGCGTGGTTCATTGTTTCTGCGCGTATGTACCGCTCAAATGTCAATTGAACCAATGAATTCACTCCAGTCGCTGGGCCGTTCCGCAACTCTGTGTCTCCTATAAAATGGCTGATGGGACTGAAGGTTCATCAAAAGCTGTCGGTGTAATTCCATTGGGCCCAGCGTTCAATCACCAAACTCTGTTCCTGTCGATGACTCGATAGTGAAACACTCACCATTTCATGCGCTGCCCTACGGGGCTTCATCCCCGGCGTTGATCAAATCTGTGTCATCTAATTGGTCGCCTGCAGTGGATGCCCTGTCAATGTCGCTACGGGGAGCCTAGCTCCAATGGGTTTAAGCCACTAAATGATTGGATTTCTGCCTGGCTAGTCCCCTATCACTATTCCCATTCTGTTCCCTCTCCTTTCCCAATTTCCCGCTGACATTTTCCCTTCTTCAACATCTCACGTTCATTCATTCGCTCATTTTCAGCCACAAAATACCTTCACTTCATACACTCGCTATCAATATTCAACATGTCCTCTGCACTCGTCACCTCTCTCCCCATCTTCGCCGATGCTGGCTCGTCCCAGACTCTCGTTGCTGAAGTCCTCGGCGCAGATGCGGATCACACAACATACGTCCTGAACTGCCCCTACGTTGACCCCGAGAGCGAAGAAGCCCATACCATGGACTGCGGCGTGTACAACAACACGTACATCATCGGACCGTACATGAGCAAGACACTTCCTCCCGGTGCTGCTAGCACAGGCGACTTTGATCTCTTCGTCACTATGCCCGGCGACGCAGAAGATGATTGGAAGTTCTCGATCCACTGCGAGATGTCGCGTACCGTGGCTACGAAGTGCACCACTATCAACATCGGCGGCAACAACGACGGGCACCCTACCGCTACTCTGACCAACACTGATGATCTGGAGGAATACGGGTTTAGAACATTCGACTACGGTGCGGTTTCTATCACTGCTGGTCAGGAACTGCTCGACTCTAAACACGCGAGCGCCACTGCGACTGCTAGCGACGCCACCAAGACCAAGGCTTCGGGAAGCGATGCAAGTGGATCTGAGACTTCTGGTGTAGCGACACCCACTAACACATCTGGTGCCGCGTCTTCTTTCACGCGTGCGTTTGGTGTTCTGTCTCTGGCCGGTGTCGCTGCCGCCCTCGTCATGTGAGCTGCCGGCTCGGAATAGCTCTGTCTTGGCACAGCTTTTATCTAATCATCAGTAATGAGGGCTTGGGATTGGGGACAATGGGTGTCGTAATGCACAGGATTGAGCCTCATATTTTAGACTTTAGTCATGTGACATAAATGAGTCAACTTCTTGCCTCACACAGTTATGCGTCAAGTCCCTGTTTTAAGTTTGGAACGTCATCGGATTGTGAGTTTCCTAGGCAACTACAGACATATGAACCACAGCCCGAATCGTACTGCACGCTGAGCCCTTACATCATAAGCCAGCCTAGCTTCAAAGTGATTACGGAGTGTGTGAATTAAAAGGCGTCTGGAACATGCACTTCATGGGAAACCCTAAGTGTAATCATATTTCCTAGTGTGTGTCATGCAGATCAGCTCAGGGGCGTAGGCGTGGGATTCGCTAAATCATGACACGGAGCGGGTAAACCTCAGAAGCGAGCGGGATCGAGCATAATGGAAGGGCAGTGAGCCTCGGAGTCCCTGGCCCGTCCTTTTGGGTTGGTACTAAGAAACGCAAAATGTGGATGTGATGGACCTGGAACCCTCTTTCGACTGACCACAGCAAAGATGTCTATTGTTCCTCTGGGGGTCCATGGTTGAGGGCCTCTGACACTGGGAATCTCTGGCAATTGAAAAAAACACGGTACAGATGTCAACGATCGTGAGTGATCATGGGAGAAAGCCAGGATAGCTGAACAAGTAGAGCGTGATTGTTGCCTTGGGAGCTAATGTTTTCATGTTAAAGCTCTATTGTCGATGCCTTGCATAAGATCTTTGCCATTGTCAATTCTGAGTATGGGATAGATCTTGATTTACAAAAAAAAAAAAAAGATCACGTCAGTAACTGCATCCCTCGATATTCTGTGTCTTACAGAGTAACCACCGTCACTCGAATCCGAGAAGAGAATGCCCCAAGCATTCTGACTAGGCATTCTAAGCTTGTCAATTGTGGCCAGAGGTGAACCTTCACCAGTTTCTCTCCGCGCCTTTCTCGGAGATTCTGGACATTCGTCACTGTGCTCGCCACCGTGAGAACCAATGGCACGAGACGGAGGAAAGGTATGACCTCACCGAAGCTGTATCTAATCTCACAGAAGAGTCATCATAGGCTTTCTCACGGATCCTGCTACTATTTTAAACTCAAGATCAACTAGTGCCAATTTTAAATCCTAACATGGTTCCCTAAGGTACTCAGGAACGTCACCCCGAACCAGGCTTCCCACCACCATGGGCGAGGAGGTCTACATATGCACTAAACGCACCTAGATATCTCAATTTAGAATGATCATATTACTTATGGGATCCAAACGATTCCCATGATAGAGGAAATTATCGTGCCAGTGGACTTATCAAATAAGGGGAGATCTGGACAAGGACGAAGCAGCACAGAATTACACACATTCACTGACGCGTCTTGTGAGGTTGCTTCCCACTCCATTTGCCCTCTCGGCCATACTGATCAATATGCTTCAATAATGTCTCTATTTTGAGTGCTCAGTACAGTGTACATCCCCTCACGGCGAATTAATGCTGTCCTTCTAAGTTCTAAGTGCACAACTAGTGACTCTCGGTGCTACTCATCCATCAAAGCCACAAACCGGACGAAAGACAGGACGGCCAGGAACATCCAGGCCTCCATTCACGGAGCAAAGCCCCCGTTTGACAAGCTTTCATTCTGCAATTTTCGACATCTTATCTCTTCAGTTTTGAGTTCTCTTTGCCTCTATAAAATCCCAGCTTTTCTTCCCTTTCCTCCTATTCTCATTTTTCTCACTTAACCACATTCGACAAAAAAGTCCAACTTTCGACAACTCACACTTGATAAGTAAGAAACACCAAAAGACCTTCCCCTTCCACCCTAACATTCTCTACTCAGTATTTCGCCAGTTACAATGAGAACCAACGAGCGAGGTGAAAAGATTGCCTGTGTCAAGTGCCGCGTGGGGCACCGAACAGGCACATGCGTTGACAAGACGGGCCACCAGGGTAAGCACAGGCCCTCCCTTACGCACAAACGGGTCATGGCTAACAGACTTTATAGATGACGTGCAGGTGGTTAACCCTCCTGGTCGTCCAATCGGGGCCAAGACGGACCCAGTCAGGGCAGCTAGGAAACGGGACAAGAGGAGATCCCCGACGAAGGTGGAGCTGGGGAGACAAGGTGCAGCCGATCTTCAACCACTTGACCTCTTTTGTCCTGACTGCGAAGTCGCTGGCCCTGTGCAGGGTAGGTTTGCTGCTGGGTACCAGCAGCTCCCTTTCGCCGGGTACCAGAACCCAGGGAGCTTTATGAACCCCCCTGCTCTTGTCCCTTCTCCTGCCCAGCCTTCCGGTTATCTTCCTGATCCCCTTTATGCTGGCTTACCTGCGCCTGCCTGGCAACCCTTGGGGCAGCCAGCCCATCTTGGTATGGGTTTGGGCCCTGCTCCTCCTCTTCCCGCCGTCCCTGCTCCCACTTTTGTCTCCTCTGCCCCAGTTTTCCAACCTGTCGTGGCCAACCAGTGGGCTGCTATGCCACAGAACGGCTGGGTCGACAACCCGTCCATGTCGTTTCCTCAAGTTGACATGGCGGCCCAGGTTCAGCAAGGAGGCAACATGATGATCCCAACCCTCCCGGGAGATCTCATGGGAGCTGGGAATATTGCCCCTTTTGTGCCATCTGTTCCCTCTGCTCCCTTTGTCCCAACCCCCAGCCTCTCTTCCTCCGATGAAGAGGCTAGGGGGGTTACTCCTTGGGACGAGGGGCCCTCCCCCGAGCAGCCTGTTCAGCCTACTCTAGCGACCAACAGTGATGCCCAGTCTCCCGACTCTCCGAGTTCCCCTGAGCCGAAATTTAGCTATCTTGATCACCTGCAACCTGATGGCTACTTCCCTGGGCAGCAGGCGGCACTTGGGACTCTGGCTGATCAGGGGGCATCAGCTTCACCTGGCCAAGATCCTTTCGCCGATTTCAGCCTCCCAGTTGCCGACCCTTCTACGGGCGGAGACCTGTATTGTCCTGGAGAGGAGTGCGATTGTTCTGGAGAGGAGAGTGATTGCCCTGGAGAGGAGTATGGCTTACCTGTCGAAACGGCAGGTGACTTCTCCCATTTTTCCTTTACAATTGCTTGAGGCTTAGGAGAACCAGGGCTTGAGGCAATATGGCTGGTAGACATATTCTCTTAGTTGCTTCACGCAGAGGGGCAGTTGCAGGGCAGTGGGATGCCAGATCAAGTCAGCCTACTCGTCCTTTCATGAATCATGAGCTGAAAGCTCATGAAAGGATGGACTATTGGGAAGGGGACCAAGTGCAGGCCAAGCGGGAAGTAGGAGGATCACACGGAAGATGTAACGGTGGACTTCACATATGCCATCTCTGGCCAGTCCAAACGTGGCCCGGCGACACAGGAGGGTTCTTACCTGGAACTATTGGCATACTCGGTTCTCTCTGCCAGGATAAGCTCACAGCCACAAGTCTCAACTGCAAATAACACTTCTAAGCTATTGGCATGATTACGGAAGTAACCCAGCAGAGCCACTGGTGGCTACGAATCGGGGTTATCGAGAAAGTCGGGGATGAAGCAGAAAAAAGCCGTCAAGTTCACTTCAACTTGGACTAGGTTCTCTCTGCCGGAATAAGCTCACAGCCACAAGTCTCAGCTGCAAATAACACTTCTAGCCCACAACTTAGACATCGATACCACGATGACTGACCAATGGCTACAGAAAGCTGACTTCAACTTGGACGAAAGGCACACGCTGACAACGCGATCATCCCTCCACAAGCATATTCTACTATCTATGGAGTATCCCCGATCTAACTCGATGGCAGAGAGAACGAGGACAGATTATCATATTGATTTACTTTGCATGGCGTCACGGATGGAAAGATACCCCTCGAAGAAGTCGGACTTCATCGAGTTGTTTTGAGCAGGAAAAGTGGATAACTGCATTTTGGAAGTAACACAAATCGTTTAATTGTTATTGGTTAACATTGTCACCATTATATATGAAACTTTCAAACAATCACCGTTCTAAAGTTAGACTCGAATGCTCAGCCCCTCATTCGTCCACCTCTGCATTCACGTTTCTGCCTGAACTCTGAATCACCAGGCATCCATCAATTTGCTCCAACCCACGTGACGCACGCCACAGCCGCTATTGCAGCCAAGGCACCCAGGACCAACATCTGCAGCCCTTCAATCATCCACGAACGCACTGACGCGTCTCCCGTTTGGAGGATGTAGCTCTTCCCTGCTCCAAAGGCGAACAACACCAAGAGACAGAGACATGAACTCCATTGAAGACCGAGGCCTACTGTGCTGCTGAAGAAGTAGGGAAATAAGGGAATGATACCGCCGATGGTGTAGCCTAGTGATATTGAGAGGCCAGAAATGATTGGCGACTGAGGCGTTGGTTGTGAGGGCGACATGTCGTCTTTTAGCGTATTTAGACGCGATACCACGCGTTGAAGATCTGACGGTTCTTGCTGAATCGTTTTGAGGATCGTCGTGACTGTTGAACTCGGTAGGTCCAAAGGCTCGAGATGTTGTCGCACCAACTCCTCTGCTTGCATCTGCATCTTCTCGGATTGTTCAACCATGTAGTCGCTTTCGCTATTCCTCTCACAACTCTCCCTCAAGTCCTCCAAGTCTTTGGTCTTTGGTTCGCAAGGTGTGCATTCATCTCGTGCTGCGAGATATCCTCCAATCCCCATGCTGATGCCGCCGGCGCATAGCTCTGCTAATCCGCCAGTAATGACGGTATCCGTCTTTCCAAGCGAGCTGAGCCCAGCCGTCAGGGCAAAAGGTACTGTGAGTCCATCTGAAAAACCGAGCGTAAAGTCGGATAGAAAGCGTTTGAATGCTGGACTATGCGACGATTTCATCTTGAACGACACTGGTAATCTCCAAACCTCAAGTTCACAACCGAAGATGTAAGAAGGAAGAAAGTCTCAAGAGCGCAGAAACACAAGTCCTTCACACCTCCCACGTGCCTTCCTATTCCATCCCATGATGCATCTCATCGGTGACAAGACAGGATAGCTCACGGCATGATATTGCCGACCGCAGCGCAAAAGAGTCCCGCAAGCGAAGTGATCTACATCGCACATGGTGCAACGCCGCGATCTTACAGGTCGGCCACGCGCTAGCGACCGCTGACCAAAGTGCGCTATTTGATTCGTCTGCCCCTGGGAGATGGTGTCCTAGTGCAAAAGATCCCTGAAAGACGAAAGGCTAATGGATGGATCGTTCGGCCCGTTGACTTGGCGATCTGGCATGTGCTTGGCAATTGAACCACGAATAATGAAACGCTGATTAAAAATGTGTATTAAGGATTTTAGAGGTTGAGGCTGAGTGTAATTGGCTGTTTATTCTATCTAGACTGATATCATAGAAATGATGCTATTTACATTGTCCTGATTACACCGATATCTACACAGCAATCTAGGTAGACTTGGCAGGCTCATAACCCTTGGGAGGGTGAAGTCCATCGTTAACCTCAATAGTATCCTTGTAATACGTAGGATTCTTGCTCTTCTTCCACTCTTTACGAATAGGCTCAAAGATCTTTCGTCCAGAGAAACTGTGCTCAAGATCCAAGTTGGGCGCAACATACTCCTTGTTTCCACCGTTGGTGTTGAAGGGGCCAGCGTACGAGGCGTTCCAGAAGTAGCTGTCCAGCTTGTGAGACTTCCACTTGCGGATCTTGTCGCCCGTCTTTTGCGCAACCAGCTTGAACACGTTGGCGCCCACGTCCCACCGGCCGAGGGTGTCGAGTCCCCAGTTCGCGGAGACGGTGGCGATCTCGGAGTAGTGGTTGTAGAAGCTGCTGTCGCTGGTGCCGACGAGATGCTTGGGGACTGCATCGCCGAGGAGAATGCCGAGAATGTGGTTTTGGCGAGCGTATGTCTCGTTCTCATCCCAAGTAACGAGCACAAGAGTGTTTTGCATGAAGTGCTTATCCTCGAGAAGGGGCTCGAGGAAAGTACGAGCCCACTGACCAGCAACAGTAACGGAGGTGTCGTGACCATCAGAAGTCATGTTAGGAGTGATGAACATCCACTGAGGAAGCTTGTTCTCCTTGAGATCCTTGTGGAAAACAGACTTCTCAGTGTCGATGAGCGAGAGGTTCTTGATCTGAGAAAGGCGCTGCTCAGAGGTAGCGATGCTGTCGTGGAGAACAGCGGGGTTGTGCTTGCGAACGTAGTCATTCTTGCCGTTCTGGTGGTTCACCCACGAGAAGCCCTCGAAGCCAGAGTAGGGCATGTCCTCCTGGTACAGACCCCAGGAGATGCCGCGGTGCTCGAGGAGATCAATGACAGTAGAGACGTTGCGCGGGTTGCGGTTGAAGTCGTCATTCTGCATGCCAAAGTAGTCACCTGCGATGGCGGCCATGTAGTTTGGCTCAGAGGGATGGGTCACGCCAAAGTAGTTCTCGAGAGTGATGCCCTTCTTGCGGAGCCAGGTGAAGTTGGCTATTCCCGTCAGTTCTCATTTTTGATTAGTTGAGGGGAAACTTACGGTCACCGAAAGCCTTCTCGTAGTTCTCATTCTCAAAGTAGATGATGGCAATGCGATCAAATGCCTTGCCCTTCACATGGGAAGTAGGACTGCTGGTCTTGGCAGTCGCAGCAGCAGCGGCGACTTCAGCGGTGCCAGTGGCAGTGTAGCTGGTCTCCCAGCCAGTCTGGTGCTTGTGCTGCTTATGCTCCTTGGGAGGCTCATAAGAGTGACCAAGAGCCAGGCCAGCAACGGCCAAGAGGGTAGCAGTTTGGAAGAGCATAACGATTGACAAACTTGAACATGAACTTGAGCTAAAGATCGACGCTCAATTGGCAGCAGCGTTATTGGGTTTCATATAGGGACGCAGATCAAACTGCACGGATATGGTGCCGTGCGTTTCTCCACCGTCGGTCAACGCAACGTCGTTGGTGTAAATCATATTGGACTTTTGTAATATGTCCTCGGAGAATGTAACGCCAATGGACTGCATAGGCAGGGCACGTGTGAGTGTCTCTGGGGCGTTGGAAGGGTTCTGCTCGCGTGCCGACTTTTCCGGTTCCTCGGGTTTAACGTCACGCTAAGAAGATCCCTGTTGTGGTGGGGTGGAGTATGCATTGAGGGTTCATCTTGGGCTTGAGTTTTGTTCTTTTGAACGAACGACATGACAACGTGGGCTTTTTTTGTAATTTTTCTGAGTGTGAGAAAATATGGATGAGATCAAGGCGCCTTGGGTGAAGGAGGATGAGAGAGATGGGGAGGGGACGTGGTTTCTTGGTGATGAGGCTGCTTTGAAGTCAGAGCAAGCAGGTGAGAAAGCTTCATGGAAGACCAAAACATCAAAAAGCAAGGGCTTGACGATATTTGTCGCTGTCGCTGGACTTATCTCAATTCTTCTTTTGGTTGGAGTCACTCTCAACCTCCAGGTCCGACCCTCAACACACAAAGAATCGCATCCAAAACCCCCTCAACCAAGCAAACCCGCTCCAACGCCGGAGACAATCAAACACCAAGAATCCATCCCCTCAACACCTCAACTCCGCGACACAAAAGAATACATCCTCTCATCATCATGGGATTTCAACTCCCCTCCAACAACAAGAGAATATTTCTGGACCATCAACGACGCCGTTCTCAATCCCGACGGCATCTTCAGACCAATGATCCTCATCAACAATCAATACCCCGGCCCTCTCGTTGAATGCAACGAAGGCGACACCATCATCGTCCACGTTGAAAACAAAGCTGTCAATGCGACTGCCATTCATTTCCACGGCATGTTTCAGAACGGCACGAATAATATGGATGGAACAGTTGGCATTACTCAATGCGCCATCGCGCCAAACTCAAACTTTACCTATAAATTTGATGTCAAGGGCCAGCACGGCACGTACTGGTATCATGCGCATCATAGCGCACAAGCGTCAGATGGATTGCTTGGACCTATGGTTGTTCACTCCAAGAAGGAAAAGGACCTGCAGAAGATGGATTATGCGACTGATAGAGTCGTTATGGTTCAGGATCATTATCATAACTTGACATCGGAGCTTTTGATGGAGTATCTTGCGCCAGATCAGGAGAATAACGAGCCGGTGCCAGATAGCGGCCTCATCAACGGGCGGAATGTTCGCGATTGTAAGGACTTTCAGGGTTGGGCGTGTGATACTACGGACCTTGCGATACCGACGATTGATCTTGAAGCTGGGAAGCGTCACAGACTGCGAATCATCAACGTCGGCGCCTTTGCAGAGTTTCAGATCCAATTCGACGAGCACCCCTTCTACGTTACTGAAGTCGATGGCACAGATGTTCATCCCGAACCAATCCATCGAGTAAACGTCCTTCCAGCACAGCGATATAGCGTTGTCCTTGAGACAAATGTCACAACAGCTTCGACGTTCTGGATGAGGGCTAGGATGGTGACGCACTGCTTCAAGAACAAGAATGAACGTCTTCAGTCTGAAACGAGGGCCATTATTCGGTATACCGGCAAGGATGAGAAGATAGCTTCTGAAGAGCCAACGAGCAAGGAATGGCCTGATGCAATTGAGGTCATATGTCGCGATCTAAACATCACCGCGCTTAGACCTGTTGAAGTTGTATCCCCACCTCCAGCAGATGAAGTCATCGTTCTTCGTGCGAACTTTGAGATAGGAGATTGGCGCTTGGCAAGGGGATTCTTTAATGAATCGACTTGGCATGCTAACGCAACGCATCCATCTTTACATCGATTCCTTGACAGTGGATTACAGAGCACGTCCGCCAAAAACCCCATCGCTATCAACGAAAAGGTCTTTGAACGCCAGAAGGAATTTGTGCTAGAAACAACCGGCATTCGAACAATAGACATCTCCATCAACAATTTCGACGACGGAGCTCATCCCTTTCATCTCCACGGCCATAAATTCTTCGTCCTCCTACAAGGCCGCGACGGCTACCCACCCAGCGCAGCAGATCTCCCGAAGTATCTGGAATCGCGGGACCTTTTGGAAAATCCACTGAGGAGAGATACACTTACTGTCGAGGGGTATGCTTGGGCTGTTATTCGTGTGGTGCTGGATAATCCGGGTTTGTGGGCATTTCATTGTCATAATACGTGGCATGCTGAGTCTGGAATGCTGATGCAGATGTTGGTGAGACCGGAGGTTATGAAGGATTGGAAGGTTGGTGATGAGGAGAGGGGGTTATGTAGTAGGGAGGGTGTTATGAAGGGGATGAGGCCGGATGATAGTATTTGGTTTGGACAGTTTAGGTGAGAGGATGGGGGCGCTTAGACCTTTTGTAGGATATGGCGTTTTTGGTCTTCGTATTTTTAATTAGATAAACCTTTTTCCAATAGTCCAGTGGCTTTCGGAAACGGAGCCTAACTGCTAATAACACTCCGAGTGGTAAGATGAAAATATAGGACAATGCGAATATGGAAGGGTTCGGCTATCTCTCTTCTGACCACATATTTATCAGTTCGAAAGACTGAAAGTTAGTTTTTATGAGACCTAAGCTTCTTTTCGGCGTTGTAGATACTGAAGTACTCAACCTTAACGGGCAATCATTTGGAGTTCTATTGCAACCTTCAGATAAGAGAGCTCTAAACGTGGCGTTTAAGAAGCTTCATTTCTGGGTCGCCTGATGATACCATGAATGCTATCCCATCATTGCATTCTTTCAATTCATGCTTGTAGAATTAGACCTGCTTTCTTGAGATCATCAGGTTGAGGGATACTGAATGTGTTGTCTCGAATTATACCTTGATAACTTATTTGCAGCAGAGTTTGTAGAGTGCGAAACAGACAAGTACTACTCCACGGTAACAAATACATCTCAAATTATGAGAATCAAAAGAACCATCAACTTCGTTCGACCCCGCGATAGGCATCCTGGCTTTGATCGAGAGTGAAAGCTACGCGGTCTTACACTCCAAGCCATCGCAGAAGCCAAGATTGCAGCAAATGCGAACCTACAATGAACATCGACTGCAACAGTATCTCGTCAATTAACCTTTTGGGAATGTGTTATTAAAAATTAATCCTTCAATGACGGATCTGTGGGCCTTGTCTCCGAAGACCCGAGCATCGCTCCAATCTCAAAACAGCCTCGGAGGACCAACCTCCGATCCCCACACAATGCCACGATCCGACCCCAGAAACACGGTTCAAGTCTCCTTACACTGCCGCTGGTAAATACCACTTTTAAAATTGATCATGTGCCCGTGATGTTCATAACGCGGAGTCACGTCTTCCGTGGTCAGTTACGGATCGGTCGAGCGTCGATTCCCGGATGGAGAAACCTTCCGGATACTACAGTTGATACTTCGATGGACTGTCCAAGGCTTGGCGGATGAAAGCTCCGTAGAATGTTACGGACCGCGGGCCGGTAGTTGGCTTTTTTCGGGATGATTGACGGTTTGCTCATCTTAGTGACGCCAGTTATGGTTCGACGGATGTCGAGCAACTAATTCCGACATCGTCGAAAGATATACTCCCGATATGGCTAAGATCCAATTCCCTACCCCTAGTAAATCACATATAAAAGATTCGCGAATCCCTCAACTCATCAAAACTCCTCAGTTGACAAGTGCATCCAGATCAACCAGCATCATGAAGTCCCTCTTCGCTCTCAGCCTCTTCACCGGCCTCTCGGCCGCTCAAAACGGCGCCTGGGCACAATGCGGTGGAAACAACTGGACTGGCTCAAAGACCTGTGTCTCCGGCTACAAGTGCACCGTCGTCAATGAGTGGTACAGCCAGTGTATCCCCGGCACTGCTGAGGAGCCTACCACTACCCTCAAGACCACTACTGGTGGTGGTAGCACGCCTACTGGTACACCTGGAAATGGAAAGTTTCTCTGGGTTGGTACTAATGAGGCGGGTGCTGAGTTTGGCGAGACCAATTTGCCTGGAACTTGGGGAAAGCACTTCACCTTCCCTGATCCCGCTGCCGTTGATGTAAGTCAAACGCCGTAATGGTGAGAATGAGACTGACGTGGGGTAGACTCTCATTTCGCAGGGTTACAACACCTTCCGCGTTCAACTCCGCATGGAGCGCACAAACCCCAGCTCCATGACCGGAGCCTTTGACGCAGCTTACATGAAGAACCTGACCTCAATCGTGGAGCACATCACCGGCAAGGGCGCCAACGTGATTCTCGACCCTCACAACTACGGCCGCTACTTTAACAATATCATCACCTCGACCTCTGACTTCCAGACCTGGTGGAAGAACTTTGCTACCCAGTTCAAGAGTAACAGCAAGATCATCTTTGACACTAACAATGAGTACAACACCATGGATCAGACTCTTGTTCTGAACTTGAACCAGGCTGCCATCAATGGTATTCGTGATGCGGGCGCTACTCAGACTATCTTTGTTGAGGGTAACCAATGGTCTGGTGCTTGGTCTTGGCCCGATGTCAACGACAACATGAAGGTATGCATTCCCCCTCTTCCTGCATTGACTGGCTCACTAATATTACCAGGCTCTCACCGACCCTCTTGACAAGATTGTCTACGAAATGCATCAGTACCTCGACTCCGACAGCTCCGGCACTTCACCCAACTGTGTCTCCACCACCATTGGAGTCGAGCGTCTTAAGGCTGCTACCGAGTGGTTGAGGAAGAACAAGAAGATCGGCATGATCGGTGAATTCGCGGGCGGTCCTAACGACACCTGCAAGACTGCTGTCAAGAACATGCTGGACTATCTCAAGGAGAACTCTGATGTTTGGAAGGGTGTTACCTGGTGGGCTGCTGGTCCTTGGTGGGGTGACTACATGTACAGCTTTGAGCCTCCCAGTGGTACTGCTTACACTTACTACAACTCTCTTCTCAAGACTTATATCTAAGAGGAGATGTTGAGTGAAGGAGAGACATAGGGAGGTAACAATGGTTGGGTGTTTGTCAGTTAGCCCGGGCAGATAACAAGAGCTTTGGGATTGTCTAAAAGGCACCAATACGGATTCCCATTTATGGATGTTCCTGGTAGCTTTTATGAAAATGATGATGTTCGAATACTTTTCACTCTGGTGCTCAATGCAGTGTCGCTCTTGTGCAGTTCTGCCCTGGCTCTGCGTCTGGTAAAGCTGACTGAAATACTGTACGCGATATGTGACCCTAGTCTCACAGAAGCAACCAAGCGCTCTGGTATGGAATAAGCTTCGAAAGCAATAACTGGTTATCCAATAGGCTTTAAAGAATGTCAAGAAGTTGTTTATGCAAAGCGTTCAACAAGAGTTCGTCACGCTGATCGATCTACTTAAACAGAATTTCAGGTTCGAGCAACATTTAGTAAGCTTTAATCTTATGGAATTGCATTCTATATCACTTAAAGCTTTATGCTAAATAAACTGTATTTATGAAATAGTTTTCCTGACAACAGGACCTCTATTAGTATTTATCAGCTACTTTATCTAGACTCTCAGCGCATGCAAAGCGACACTATAATCTAGCATCAAGCGTGACTCTACTAAGTTAGAGATATCTACAATGTCTCTATCACCTTCACGACTCAACCCATGCTATCACCAGACTAAATTTATAAGCACTGTCGTCAAGGAATGTTGTTCCCAAGGGCAATACTTTGAACCCAAAGTGCTTACCATCACCTTCTGGGCAGTAGTCATCCCCATAGCTTACTATAAGCACAAGAATGAGGCGAATCCTGGCACACTATTGCTATCAGCTTTCAAGTACTGCCATGGCCTGATGTCAAATCCAGGCAACGGAAGTATCCGCTTGGCTTTGTGGGGGTGATAGAGGCGCGTCTAGGGTAGCGAACTTAGATGCCGATTGAGTTTTCCGCTGTCAGCAATCAAGGTCATACCTTTAATGGTTTCGTGGTCTAACGGTTATGACTGCGGATTCTGATTCCGCCAGCGAGGGTTCGACTCCCTCCGAGACCTTTCTTTTGCACTTTCCATACATCATCCTAAGATCAATTTTATTTTTATTTCTTACATTCAATTTTTCGCCGAGGGCTTTTGGTCCTGGTAGCCAGTAATTAATTATATATTATACAGTCTTGGTATCATGCGCCTTGCTGGAATCGTTGCTATATATACAGGTAAATGTAACTCTGATCCGTCCCCTAGGCGAGCTCATGTCTTTGGTGCTGGCCAGTCGATAGCTCAACAGGTCTCTGCTCATGCATCATCTCAGCCGCCGGTGTCGCATTATTCTTCTCAGCTGAGTAGACAGAACTGTACGCGGGGTTAGGCGACACAGCCATGGGAGAACTGCTAAGCTTCCCGGGAGAGTCTGGTGAGCTAGTGCCGGCGACTTGATACTTGCGCTTGTTGCGGCGCCAGAAGAAGAATGCTGCGAGGGCGAGTGCGACGACGCCTAGGGTGACGCCGACGGATATTCCAGCGACTGCGCCGGTGGAGAGACCGCTGCTGCTACTGCCAGTGTCGTTGCTCTCGCTGTTGGTGCTGCTGGGGTTGTTTGAGTCTGCAGTGGCGGTGGCGGCTGTTGAGTCGGAGCCTGTTGTGCCAGCTGTAGCGGTGCTTTCACCTGTCGACGCAGGCGGCTATGACTTCAATCAGCTACGGTCGCATATGGGTACAGTTTGTTGACTTACCGCTGTGTATACCGTAGAGTACATCTCATTGTTCACCAGTCCAACACTACTCATCAACCAATGCTGCCGCGGTTGTGCCCCCTCAAGGTCAGAGCTCAAGATAACCGGCCCGTTAGGAATACAGTCCAAGTTCCATTTCGTCCCGTTTTCAACATTCGTCAGCCGATATGTATCAGAGTCCCATCGTGAAATATCCCATTGCTGCATTTCGCTATCTTCAATGGGCATCAAGCATGGTCTCGTGCGGAGTTTCGAGTCGATGACTTCCGGTCGGTAGCATACAGATAGTTGTTTCTTGACGGTCGTATCTGAGCAGCGGAGCTGGTAGCGGCCAGGCTTGTCTCCTATCTTTTGCTACGAGGCGTTAGTATCTTGACTTGATACGCGAGAGTGATCAACATACAAACTGCCAGAATGAATTTCCGTTAGGAGTCCCGACTCTCAAATCACCGCCGGGCGCAGTAGGTTGAAGCATAGACTTGAAGTCCCCATCGTTATCGTCGACAGCCAACTCGGAGAGCTGATACCAGACGTTGGAGTCAAGATCAGTCGCAGGCTCGAGGGTCGGCATCGTAGCGGGTGGAGTCCGAAAGATAGACAAACAGATACACGGGAAGGAAAAGGCGAGCTAGAATTAAAGTTGAGAGGAGAAAGAAAGGGAGCATGAGAGGGAACTTGGTCGATGGGTAGGGCTGAGCTGGTAGTCTTGCCAATGAGGACGGCATCTTGGCGGCTTACTGTGGGTTTAATCTCGTTAGGGATGAGAGTAGACTGATGATTGGGCAAGATTTGAAACGGTCAGTGGCAGTTCTGTTGATCAATGGAGTTTTGATGTGCCAAGTGGGCTGTGATGTTTGCATGTCACCCTTCTCCGTCGGACTCGGACTTGTCATGCCTTTGGACCATACTCATTACATCACGTTCAGATATATTCCAAGTGTCTATATAGGAAGTCACTGTCTACTGCTACAAAATTATACCATTGACAGTTATTCTCTTCAAATGGCCCCCATCAACAGCCCCAAAGTAGGATCAGCGATCATCCACAATGACTGTATCAAAAACCGAGCGGACCAATCAGCACGACGATCTTCAATGCATGTAAGACGCGATCGCTTCCTTTATTTCCCGACGCGTCTAATAATGGAACACAATAAATAATCACCTTTGTATAAAACTTACGATTCTTCCTCCTCACGTGTCTGTCTGCCTTGCCGATCGTTGTAAGCTTAAATGCAAATGGAGCCTAACTAACCTACCGACTTTGTGTTTACATGCCTCAGGCTCTCTCACCTTGGCAGGTTTCAGCCACTGCCGCAAGATACGGGAATAAGACCGCCAACGTCTCGAACCGTGCTTCACCATGATCGTGGAAATCTGGCGCTGTTAATTCCGCGGTGCTACCCAAGCTATCGGGTTGGCGAAGGAGTCGAGCCGAGGCTCGTGCGAGTGGTGGAGCCCAGATACAGTGGTCTCGATGCGTCTGGAGGCGCCGAAGTCCGAGATCGCTATCATGAAGATACGGGGAAGACTTGATAGAGCAATGAGTTCGTGGTGTTTTGACTATAGATATTGTGATATTATGAGCGGAAATAGAATGGCTTCTTATCTGCGGATGTGGCGTGCTGTTTGGGGTGCTTGATCCGAGAGCTATTCCAATGTTGAGCATCATTGTTATGGAGTCTCTGTTGCTATCAAGCAGACAGATACACCCCAAATAATAATGCATCAATAGAAACGGGTAGTCAACTAACTTTATTGCTCCTTGTCATAACTAGTAAAGGTCAAGGTGCTTCGACTTTATCTTAAGGTATGGTTATGGTCAAGACAACGGTTGCAGCTTGAAGCGAAAAATACCCTACAGTTAAGGGACAGAAGTATTGTTGCGCGCCACAACGCTCAATTTAGTAGTATGCAATAACACCCGTCCCAAAATATAATGAGATATATACCGGAGGCATGATGTTCGTAAAAGTGCCCCGTCAATTCGTTGATACTCGTGGAATTCCTGGGTTGATGTTGCAAGGCTCGGCTGTCTTCCATCTTCGGTCGTGACCCCCACTATCGTCAATCTGCAATGAGCTTATTTCCAGATCCTCTTATCATCGAGCCTCGGCATCTTTCTTCATGTTCGAGAACATCATCAAGTTGACTCGCTAGAATACGCTCTCCGCATCCAAAAGAGGTGGCGTGCTCCTCGACCCCGTTGGCGTATCGCAACCCCAGCAACTTCACCGCCTCTGCCTCACCTCAACCTCACCATTCCCCAGCCTCACCATCCAGTTTCACCCTCATTCCGCAGCGCGCAAAATGATAAAAAATGTAAAAACAATCGCCTCAAACTTCAGCCACATGCGCTTCACAACCACCGAGCGCGACATCCTCCTCAAACTCCTAATCTTCACCTCCCGCACAACAGCCTGGCTTCTCGGCCGAAACCACGCGCCCGTAGCTTCAATCCAGCGGTGGCAGCTCTTGATGAAACAACTAGCACTAACGGCAAAGATTCTCCGGACGGGCAGATTCATCCAGCTGTTCAATTGCGCCGCGGACTCACTAACGCGGAAGAAGCAGCACCAGGACTACTTTTTAGCATACGTCACAGTCATTCGACAGCTGCTGATAGCGGTATACCTGACGTTTGATAACGCGACTATCGCCAATAGCATCGGCTTTATCCCCTGGAAAGGTGCAAGACGATTGGAGATCAGGGCGTTTCGGATATGGTTTGCCGCTGGCGTCTGCGGGATCATCGGGCAGATATACTCGCTGTGCCAATTGAACCTCCCCAATCAAGACCCAGAAAAGCAATTGATCTTGTGAGTACTACTGTGCACTTATTTATTTGATCTTCACGTGTAAAGCGAGATTTCTGTGCCGCATCTGACATAAGACCAGTAAGAAGCACGCCAGCAAGCTCCAATTAGTAGCTGGTGTCTGCGACGTTACCGTGTCTTCAGCAGCTGCGGGCTTGATCAAATTGGACGAAGGAGTCGTGTGCGCGTGCGGCGTGCTAAGCAGTTTAATTGCCATCCACAACCACGTGGTTTTGGGTATGTAAAAGACCAACGTAAATAGCGTTCTTGGCTTCTGGGCGGCGTCATTCCAGAAAAGGGATCTAGGCGACATTTCTGTTCTTAGCCTTGGATCGTGTGGTGATGGCGCCAAAGTTAATTGCCGACCTCGGAGCGCTATTCGATAGTGCAGGTTAGACAGGCTAGCACAGGTTAGTGAGTGTTGATGGTCTCGGATGAATGAATTATGGAGAGGAGATCTTAGGTGAAGAGTGATAAGGCTGATTTGCGAAATGTTACTGGGTGACAAACCTATCACGTACAGAGAATGACTGGCTCAGAGACCCCTTCTTCTTTTTATCCGCCCGTTTTAATTCATCACGCTTGTCACGGAGCATTCGAATCGCGGTCCCTCACTCGTCAGGGTCTAGACTCTCACCAACCCCTGACCTAGATTATCTCCCCCCCTCCTCTGCCACGCGGTAGCATGAATCACCTTCCTTCTCTGGCCTCTCATGAAGCTTTTAGCGATAAAAACGCCTCTCGAATGCTGGACTCGAGTGCCACCAATCCCGGCATGTCAAAGTCTTGGCCTGGAGGCACGCCACTCGACGCTGTCGACTCTCAAAGCAGATTAGTTGTTCAGGGGGCTGGCCACCACAGTTTCATCGGGTCACTGCCCAGAAAGAGGATCCCGTCTCCTCATTGCACCCGAAGTGACCGAAGTTCCCCTTTCGCCTCCCCGTGCCTTTTTCATTCCTTCGTCCGTGCTTTTTTTTCTCTTGCATCTGCATCTGCTTTTTTTTATCTAGTGGCCTTCCCCGTCAAATCGTGTCGATCACTTGCTTTTTTCTTCCCTCGTTTTTTGTCTTTCACCCGCACGCACGTACAGTACTTTTGCGATGACATGCGGCTCACGGACCAGACCATAATCCATTCCCACGTTTTTGCCTTTTTACATAATTATCACCTGCATCTGATCTGATCTGACTCCACACGTCAATTAAGGCTTGGCGCCTTTTTCTACCCACGATCCCTCTCTCTCTCTCATTTTCATAACATAATACCCCGTCAAAATGTCACATGACAAACCCAACAAGACCACCGACATCAAAGTCGAAGTGGCGCTCACCCGCGATGTCGAGATCATCGAGATGAGAAACATGAGCAATGCCTCGCACAAAGATGAAAACACAACGACGTGGGCCATCTCAGCGCCCAAGCAGGATGACGACAAGGAGCAGAACGACTGGCTCGACGGATTCAGAAGAGCGGACAGGCGAAAGCTGAAGAAGGGCTGGGATAAGGGCGGGTATCACTCTGAGCCGAAGCCTCATGTTCCCGGGGATCGGTACTTCGATATTCGTGCGGCTAATGCAAAGACTGCTACGTCGGCGCTGGCGAGGGAATTGAAGGGGAGACATTTGCAGATGATTGCGTTTGGTGGCGCTATTGGTATGTGAATGAAAGTCAGTGGTGATGGTGAGAGGCGTGCTAACATGTGATAGGTACTGGCTTGTTCATCACTTCGGGCAGTGCTCTTCACCAAGGTGGTCCAGGAAGTGTTCTCCTCTCATACATCGTCATCGGCGCACTGCAATACTGCACCATGCAATCGCTCGCCGAGCTCTGTGTCATCTTCCCCATCGCCGGTTCATTCTCTGCCTTCTCGACTCGCTTTCTAGATCCTTCTTGGGGGTTTTCAATGGGATGGAAGTAAGTCTCACTCACTCATTCATTCATTCATGAGAGCATTGCTAATGTGCGTAGTTACTGTCTTCAATGGCTCTTCACTCTTCCTCTTGAGATCATCGCAGGCGCATTCACAATCACTTACTGGAATGAAGACATTTCTAAATCCGTTTTTGTGGCCATTTTCTTGGCTGCCATTTTCATCATCAATTTGTTTGGTGTGAAAGCGTACGGTGAAGCTGAATTCGTCTTCTCTATCATCAAAGTCACCGCGATCGTAGCCTTCATGTAAGCCTTCCTCACTACTCACTCAGAATCCAGAAAGCCCAGCAACTAACAAATTCAGCCTTCTTGGAATTGTCATCAACATAGGAGGTGAACCTACCTCAGGCTACATCGGAGGCCGCTACTGGATCGATCCCGGCCTATTCAACAACGGCTTCAAAGGCTTCTGTTCCGTCCTCGTGACATCATGCTTCTCCTTCACCGGCACCGAACTCATCGGCCTCGCAGCAGCTGAAACAGCCAACCCTCGCAAATCCCTCCCCAGCGCCATCAAGCAGGTCTTTTGGCGCATCACCCTCTTCTACATTGTAGCCCTGATGCTCGTCAGCCTTCTTGTTCCTCACGACGACCCGAGGATCTTGGACGCTAGCTCCTCCAACTCTGCGGCCTCACCTTTTGTCGTCGCTATCGAAACTGCTGGAACCACTGTGCTGCCCAGTGTTATGAACGCTGTTATTCTCATCGCTGTCATCAGCGTTGGTAACTCATCGGTCTTTGGTTCTTCGCGAACACTCGCTGCTCTTGCTGATCAGTCTATGGCACCGGCTATCTTCTCCTATGTTGATAAGCAGGGTCGACCATTGGCTGCTATCATCTTTTCTTGCTGTATTGGACTTTTGGCCTTCATTGCTGATCTAAAGGCTCACGATGTTGTCTTCAACTGGTTGTTATCTATCAGCTCTCTTGCAACCCTCTTTACCTGGGGCAGCATCTGTCTTACTCACATCCGCTTCCGCGACGCATGGGCACATCACGCACATACCCTCGAGCAACTGCCATTCCGCTCACGACCCGGCACATACGGCTCCTGGTTCGCTCTAGCTGGCTATGTTCTTGTCCTGTTGAGTCAAGTCTGGATAGCCGTCGATCCTGTTGACCACAAGAATAACGAGACCACAAATGACATTGTGCAGAACATCTTCCTTAACCTCATGGCTGTTCCCATTGTCCTGATCATGTATCTCGGACACAAGCTTTGGTATAGAACAAATTTTGTGGCTTTGGATGATATTGATATCCAGACTGGAAGGCGTTATTATCGTGTTCATTTGATGAGTGATCAAGAGAGGGAGGCACGTGTGACCTGGCCTTTGTGGAAGAGGGCTTACCGGTATTTCTGTTAATGAAGCGTTGTCTTTTTGGTATTCTTCTGGCTTGGATATGAGCTACCAGATCAGCTTTTTCGAGAAGGCATAATTAAGAATTTCATGACATTGACCAACCCTGATTCTGTTCAACTACTCGCCTTGTGTCTTTGATGATGTAGTTGTAACCATTAAGTTCATTGCCTAATGATTAAGGATCATTTGAAGCAAGTCGATTTACAATGTAACCCATCCTCACGAGACATCGACTAGATATATAAACCGTCACTGCGGCTCAAATAACCTTGCCAACGGGCCAGGCCTATCAATCCGCAATGTCTGCCGAAGATGAACTTAATCTCGGTCCTATCAAAAGTTCATTCCTTTGTCCGCAGCGCATGAAGACTCATGTATGCAATTCTGCGGCGTTCGCAGTAATGAAACAGTTCTGTTTCATTCAATGATACCTGCTCGAAGTGGGGATAGCACCGAGATGTTGCCATTTGAGTTTATGGGGCCTTGTTATATTTATCAGATCATGGAAATAGACTTGACCAGGGCTCGAGTATCACCGTTACATTGCGGAGCCGAGATGTCGAAACCGCTGGAGTGTAAGCGAGTCGTCTGAACTTGTGAGGTAATCATTGCGAGGTTGAGTCCACGTGGTGATCAATGCGCAAGAGGATGCATTATATTGCTAGGAGTCACAGATGTGTTATTTTGAGCATTTGCAAACGTTCCTTTCGTGTTCGCCTTCAAGGTCTCTCATGCCAAGCCATACCCCAGTTGTTGAAGAAAATCCCCTGGGATTACGGCTGCACGGCTCGTGTTCCCGAACTATTAACCTATTTACCCAGATATTAAGCTTTCAAGCATCAGTAGCCACAACTGAACTCTCCTATCTTGCCGACCAGGACTTTGCTCCTCTCTTTCTGCACTTCTCCCGCAGTGTGAAAGGGAGTCCTTTCCTAAAGGAATCTTGGCTGAAACGTTGTGCAGGCATCACCCAAGCTGCAGGAACAGAAACATGGATTCTCACTGGCCGATTGGATGCTCCGCGGATCACATCACGGAGGATTCACCGGTGACCAGCTACAAATCCTAGAATGAGATACAGTTCTGTGCGGGTACTTTATTGTGTCCACTCGGTCAAAGGCTAGGGGAGGAAAGAGAACTCATGACCGTGATCCTAAATGATGAAAAGATTTAGGTAAACTTGCCTAAATTTAGTATATATTTACTCAGTTCAGGATATCTGTTACTGAGTTTATTTTGACGCCTTATATTAAGGTTCAGTGTTTTCTTGCTCCCTGAGGCAAGGGTCTGGATTTGCTTCGCTTGCGTGATGATGCCGGGAACCCCTGGCCTTTGTCTCGGGAAGCATCTGCAGCTGTGCCTCAGTGGCTGTAACTACCTACTGCAAGCCTCTTCTGTGCCATCGGAGCATTTACTGTTTGGAATGAGGCCGTCACAGGAAATCTCGCGTCGATCCATGGCTGGCTTGGCGCAATGAAGAGAAGCAGTGACACTGCCAGAGGCTGTGAAATGGAAACACTCTGCAAGGATAGAGTTACGTAGTAGAGCGCCAGATGTGCATGTGAAGAAAACTTGATGCTGTGACTTGTCTCAAGTGTTGACCCTGGTAGCGAGGTGCATACAAATATCTACAGCTGTTCCTTCACCAGTGGATTGCTGTTTGTTTTCTTAATTGATGATTTTAAGTTTTAAACAACTGATTGACCGTGACATTCACGTATGTCAAGTCCAAAACCTCCCAGCGATGGGAGTCCCTTCTTCCCCATCTCCGAACGAGCTGCCAACCTCGCTGTTGTGCATCTCGGGATAACTTCGCCGCTTCTTGCTATTGTCTTGGCCATGTTTGTAGCGAGGATATGGCTGAGAGTTCGACCGGTCTGGAGGGTGAGTTGGGAGGACTACAGTATGACGATAGGAGTCGTAAGTTGGCTGTTTGTATTCTTTCGATAGCCTCTTGATTGACGGTTGTTTGATCCAGTGCGCAGCTGTCGTCGACTTCGGATTCCTCATACCACAGATGTACACATCACCACGACTCCTCACCGAATCGCAAGTCACTGGGTCACGAAAATACGCATTCCTTGCCATTCCCATCTGGGGCATTGCCATGATGTTCATCAAAGTCAGCATCGCGATGATGATGCATCGAATACAGCCTACTGTTCTATGGTGGCGCGTCTTTTGCTTCTTCATAATGGGCATCTTGATAGCCTACGGAGTCGCAAACACATTCTTCATCCTTCTTCAGTGCCGACCTCTCGAAGCGTCATGGGATACATCAGTGTTGGAAACAGTACAAGGAGCAAGCTGTCTCCCCCAGACTGGCATTCACATCATGTCCAACATTGGGTCCGCTATCAACATTGCAACCGACATCATGTTGTCTTTGGCACCGACGCTGTTCCTCTGGAAGCTCAAGAGACCGCTGAAGGAGAAGATCCTTGTTGGCGCACTCATGGGTCTGGGCATGTTCGCCAGCGTCGCTTCCATCGTCAAAGCAACCCTTGTCAAAGAATTCGGCATGGCGAAAGATGCATGGGCACTCACAAACTCCATCGCCACCTGGACAGCCCTTGAGCAAATCCTCATCATGATCGCATCCTCCGCACCCTTCCTCAAACCCCTTGTTCAAAGCGCCCTGCACAGAATGGGCTGGACGCTATCAGGTACATCAGCCGGTCGGTCAGGCTACGGAAACCGATATCACGACGTTGGACAGAGCGCAAGACAGTCACGAATAGTGAACAAGTCAGCGGTGAACTCGAGAAGGGACATCTATGGTGGAGACGAGGATCCTTTTGCTGCAGGGGACAGCAACGATGCTATTCCTTTGGAGGGAAAGGTTTATGAGGTGGGTAAGCCAAGGGATGAACGAGATATCACGACAATGCGGACGACACAGGGATCTTTGACGACGGGATCGTGGACGGAGAGGGGAAGTGAGGACAGGGAGCTTACGCCAAGCCATGCAGTGTAATTTGACTAATAATAACCCTTTCAATTTACCCAGAACCAACATGCATATGTACCCCGAGGCACTTTTGACCTGTAGATGATCATTGACCGTTACAGTATAGTGGAGCAGGCAAAAAGAAGAATCGGATCATCAGGGAATAACCCAAGCGAATGTAGCCTAGTAGATTCTCCGGCGCGGGTCGTGGAAATCCGCCGGCCTTGGGACCAAGTTTATCTCGGGGTGATCCCTGACATTCCGAGGCCCCGGATCCATCGCTTGACAGGGAATCATACGGACTCTTTTGCCGGGCGTTGGACGAACATGCATGTAGCAGCATCTGCAGTGTCACGCTGCAGGTACTCTTCGGTAACGAGGTCCCGTTTCGTAAACCCTGTAGAATGAGGCAAAAAAGTCAAAACATACAAAGGAGCGGTTCCTGTTCCTTTCTCTTGTCGATCACTCGTCTCAAACACTTCTGAGTGACCACTTGCATCTTCTGATACTCTCCCTGCATTTTGTCTTTAGGTTTACACCATGGTTACTATTACGTCTTTGTGGACTGCTGTCCTACTTGCAGGCGTGGCTGTTTCTGAGGCAAAGAGCTGCAAGAAACCCTTTGTCAGAAGGGAATGGTATGTAACTCAGTCTGTCTGGTTGGTCACTTTCTAATTGGTGGCAGGCGCTCTCTTAGTGTCAAAGAGAGAGATCAGTACATCAAAGCTCAGAAGTGCCTGATGAAGAAACCTCCTCAGTCTTCTACCGCTGATATCCCCGGTGCTCGAAGCCGATGGGATGACTTCTTGGGCACGCACATCATCAATGCCGATGACGTGCATTTCACAGTATGTCCCCACGTCGTGCGATCACTGATTCACTCTCTAACCCAAACAGGGCGTATTCTACCCCTACCACCGTCTACTCATGTACTCCTACGAACAAGAGCTTCAGACTTGTGGCTGGAAAGGTGGCGTTCCTTACTGGGACTGGACCCTCGACGCCGCAGGTCCCGACAACGACACCTCCGTGTTCATCAACTCGCCTATTTTTGACAACAAGCATGGTTTCGGCGGTAACGGAGCTTGGATCCCTGGAAACTTCTCTAACCCAGAGCCTGGTCTGCCTGTGAATCCTCCCTGGGACGTTCCTGATCGTTCTGGGGGCGATTGTATCAAGAAGGGTCCGTTTGCAGGGCTCAAGTCCAACTTGGGCCCTGGAAACGGTACGGCGTATAACCCTAACTGTATCAGAAGAGACTTTGCGCCGTTGAGTTTTAGGGATATGAGTGGTCCTGCTGCTGTTGAGGATGGGATGCAGCAGGGTGATTTTGGACACTTTGATCGTCTTACGCAGAGCACTACTCACTCTGGCGGACATTGGGGTGTTGGTGGGCTGTATGGTACAATGACTGATAAGTGGCAGAGTCGTAAGTTCCGTCTCACTCTTCCATGATTGATGTACTGACTCTGATAGCTGCTGATCCTCTATTCTGGGTCCATCATGCCAACGTTGATCGCTTCTGGTGGTCGTGGCAAATTCGCGATCTCAAGAAGCGTGAGAAGGATATCTCTGGTCCTCTCGTCAACTTTGACTACAACAATGAGGCTGCTGGAAACGTTACTCTCAACCATGGCATCTTTATCGGTGAGACTGTCAAACTCAAGGCTAAGGTGAAGGATGTCATGCATATCAAGAAGGGGCTTCTTTGCTACGAGTATGAGGACACTTATTAGGTGATTGCACAAGTTATGAGACTCGTGCTGACTTGGACATTCTTGACACTAGCTGTCCGGCAATTTAATATCCATTTGCACTAGCTACTCGTTCAATTGCCTGCGACCACTCCCGCATCCAGGATAGCTCCGAACTATTTCGGAGCTTACAACGGCATGTCATGATCAACGTTATGCAATCCCCTCTTTTGGTGAACCTTTTCGGGCACCTTAGGTAATTATGCCCGCTGACGTGCGTGCTGCACAGTTTGGAATCCCCAGTGAATGCGCCTTATTTGATCACGTAATTGCTTGATTCCAAACGCTGACTGCAGCCGAGATTCTGCCGCGAGAAGGGCGCTGTGGTCTATGATTCAGTATAAATGTTTTGGAGTCGTCGTGTCTTTATCCCATTCAAATACAACAGCAATTGATTGAATTTGAACCAAACCTTACCTACAACTAGCAAATTCAGCAACAATGCCCTCAGACTCAGTCGTTTACCACTACCTAGCCATTGGCAAGCTTGGCCGGGGAGAGGTCGTCAAGTGAGTATATATCGCAAACATCGACGCCCATATGGACAATTAGGTTGTGCTGACCAATTGATAGGCTGTTCTTGAAGGATGCCGGCATTGACTTTGAGGAGAAGCGTTATAAATACCCTGATACCTGGCCAGAGACCAGCGAGAAGCTGAAGCAGCAGGGCATCACCCGCACTGGAAGCCTTCCCTCGCTCGAGTACAAGGGTCTCATTCTCACCCAGGTTTGTGAACTCATTCTTCAACTCCGAACAAATAATAACATGCTTAATAGCATATCCCAATTCTTCGTTTCCTCTCTCGCGACCTCGGCAAATATGATGGCCAGACCAATGAAGACAAGTATTTGGTAGATGCCGTATCCGACATCTACGTCGATTGGAGAGTATGAACGCCAATCTCACCACCCATCGTGCAATTTCTAACGGAAACACAGTCTCAATGGGTTGCCAACCTCAGCGGAGCAACCGACGAGTACAAGAACGAATATCTCCCCAAGTACTACGATCTCATTGCCAAGTACTACTCTGACCGCGAGGGCCCTTACCTTCTCGGTAATGAAGTCAGCTACGCCGACTTTGCGGTCTACCAGTCCATTGATAACGACACACGAACCAAGACCATTCCTGTAGGTTGCCTCTCCCTAAAAGAAATTTGGTCGTAATTGACTAGGACTAACCGCCCGCTAGTCTAAAATTCCCGATGTTCTTCTCAAGTTCAAGGAAGTTTTTGAAGCTAGACCCAACATTGCTGAGTACATTAAATCCGAGTAAGACAAGCACCGGAAGGCAAGAAGAATTAGGACTTCTATCCTATGTTGAAAATATTGAGGCAACTCTGGCGGGTTTATGGGGCTCATTGCTGAGTTTACTTTATCATTCGGTTCTTAAGTCTCAAATTGACTATATAAATACAACTCAATTTGTATCAAAGTTCTTGTTCATCACCTGTGACGATGGTAGCAATATGGTCCCAGCTCATTTCAGCCCTGGAATCAGCCTTTTGGAGCTACCGCTTTATCTACTGCACTAACGCTGACTGCGCCACTCAAACCGAACTCATCTGCCTGCTGACATCCAGCCCTACAGTAGTTAAGACCTCAAGTATTTCATGCAACAAATCCCCGCATCGTGAACAAGCATAAATTGAAGACCTCTTCTCTCGCAACAAGTACAGGACGAGATGAGCGACAAATCCCCCAAGCTTTGCTCAGCCTGCGCTGCCATAAATTTCGACAGGCTATTCTTTCCAGACCCGGCCCCGTTCAGTCCAGCCTGCAGACCGCCTCCAGATCCTTGTCTGGGTACACTACAGGAAATCTTGGATCGCTCAGAAGAATGCGACGTCTGCAACCTCATCGTCGATGCTCACCGACAACGATACATACGAGCGCCATACGGCTTCTCGGAGAATCATCCGGATTTCAGAAGCAAAGTCCTCGGCGAGGAACCTGTAATCCACGAGGAGGTCAAGACACACGGACTTCGACTCACAGTTAACGATGAGCCGATCAAATGTTATCTGGAATCCCGAAACTTCTCCTCAGATAAATCATGGTATACAGAGGGCGGCCCTGCTCATGGAACTGGGGCAGTGAGGCGCGTGCTGATCAAGCTAGAGCCATGTCCCTGGTTAGCTATACTTGCCAACTCAATTACTTTACAAGCTGTTTGGCCGTCAAAAGAAAGCCAAAATGAAAGTAATTACTTTCCACTCGATGGTACAGGTCGAACGATCGGGCCTCTACTAGATCTCTCACTCCCCAAGCGCTGGATCAAACAATGCGAAGACCAGCATGCACAGGAGTGTCAAAAGCCCAAGTGGCTAAGCGATAGCGATGCCGAATGGCCTGAGAGATGTCGAGTAATCGACGTAGTGGGACATAGGATCGTTGATCTACTTCCAACCATGCGCTACGTTGCTCTAAGCTATGTTTGGGGATCTAGCGAAGAGGCGAGACGATCGCGCTTCGAGAGACGGTTGACTCGAGAGAACCTGTCGCGACTTCAACAACTCAACAGTCTCGGGGAGATCTCTATGCCTCAAACTATCAAAGATGCTATGTATGTTACAGAACAGGTCGGCGAGAGGTATCTCTGGGTTGACGCCTTTTGCATCATACAAGATGACCCTACAGATCTTGGACATCAGACAGCACGGATGGATCTGATATACTCCAGGGCTCTCTTCACTGTATTGGCTGCTTGTGGCATAGATTCGAATTCTGGACTTGCAGGACTCCCTAGTAATCCACGAGACGTCTATCAACGCCAAGTCAAAGTCTCGTCGAGCGGGCTACACGTCACGCCGCTCGTTACTCTAACCGAAGAGGATACGCTACAGTACTCGTCGTGGAATACAAGAGGCTGGACGTTCCAAGAGCGTCTTTTGTCTAGACGCTCGCTCATCTTCACCAACAAGCAAGTTTACTGGTGTTGCGATGCCACGACATGGGAGGAAGAGTCACTTCTCGACATCCCCGGGTCAACAGCCTTTGCTAGATCCCATTCATTCGGATGTTACGACGAATGGGACGATAACCAGGCCAAATTCTCCACGGAAAGTTTCGACCAGTACATTACACAATTCTCGACGCGGAGGTTCACTTACTCTTCTGATGTCCTCCCTGCCTTTCTTGGCATCATTCGTCGCTTTGAGCATCTGAACAATGAGAAGATACACTGGGGTTTGAACGCTAGCACATTTGATCAAGCCTTGGTATGGAAGTATGGACAGGATCGACGAGATGAGATGTATACTTATACTATCGGCGGATCGACACGCAGCGTGCCGTATCCAAGTTGGTCCTGGCTTGGGTGGACGGGGTTCATTGGTAGTCATAGTCTCAGTGTCGGGAAGCATTACGTCGGAGAGGTGAGGTCACTTCTGGCGTTTTATTCTTTGATGAGTGATGGCAGTGTATCTTTGATCAAGGGCACTTCACCAAGGAGAGTGAATGATTACGGAAAGGAAGACGATGCCGTGTCTACAACTGCTGAGAAGTCTAGCTACGACTGGATCGAGGATACAAAAGTGACCGGTCCGATCAAAATGACTGATAACCCAATAACCTTGCAGTTGGAATCACTTGAGCTCGAAACGTCTCATCGAGATGTTACCCCTTACGACACAGGACGGATAGTATTCCGGACAAGCCACGCCAATGTTTCCATCCAGGTCACCAATCGAGACGGCATACACATGGAAACATCCGACGGGCTAGTCAAGCTTGACTTGAGGCTATCATCGCCATTCATGCAGGAATCTCACAGTCTTTTTGAACAAGTCTTGAAGAAAGGGAGCGATCCGGCCAAGAGCAAGGTGGTGAACTTTTTGGGAAGACGACCCGTTTCAACGAGTCATACAATTAGCCTCATTGTCATTTCGAGAGTGTATGGGTATGATGAAGCTGATGATGAGGAGGTGAAGCTGAACGTCATGGCTGTTGAAGAGAAGCTACCTGGGTCGGGGGTCTGGAGTCGGATTGGTCTTGGTGTTATGAAGGAGGAGGAATGGGTCAAGTTAGATATTGATTGGAGAATGGTGGTTCTTGAATAGGCAGTTTGTCAAATATACCAGTATCTAGCTTGAATGTAGATTTATATCGTTCATGTCTGACTGGACCCACGGTCCGAAGTCCTGTTGAGCATCGCCGCGAATGTTCGAAACGGGCAACGTCAGTGCAACCGTACTGCTTCAATAATGAAATCTTAAGACTGACCAACTGTGCGACTAGCGAATATGATGTGTGCGATGCTGGGGCTTGATTTATTCAGTATTGGACCGGCAACGTCGAGTACCATATGTAGGACCTCCTTGGTGACCATGATGCAACGTCTGTACGTCAGTGAGTAACGAACCACATTGACTTTGTCTGTTCTATGTATAGGCTCTATGCTTCGGGTCAGAGAGATTCAGCCGGCACCCGTCTCAAGGATGATAACATATTTAACGGCAAGCACGCCGCCTTGTCAGATCTCCATTGACGAGGCATTCGGCTAGATATTATTCTTGCAAGTTGACTAAATTGGCGTGATAAAGACACAAGAAGATAGAATGTAGGGCCCCTGTTCCACACTTGTATGGCAGGTGATGTTGGCGTGCTGGGCATAAACTTGTCAAATAGCTAGTAGAAACGTTTCCAGTTTTTGGCCATGTGGATAATGATAGGTCTCCTTTATCTATCGTCACTATTTAGCTGACCTGAAGGAAATTGGACTCTTTTGGAATAAATATCTGGAAAGCCACTTGCTAGTTGTATTCCTATTACTTGCTCCATATCGCCTACATTTGAGCGCCAAGACGCACGTAATTGAGGTCAGTTCTTATATTGGGCATATGGAGCTAGAAACCGCATTTAAGGCATAGATATATCGCCTCCATCTATCCTCTAAGGAGCATATGCCTCAATATTACTGGCGTATTTTAGAAGTTCAGGATAAGATGTTATAATTAGAAGTATAGTCTCCAGCAGATAACTGAGAACTGTATCAGTGCTATCTTATATTTACCATCATCCCTATCCCCCTCACACTAGAGGACGATCACTATAATGGAGTCAAGTGGACCAACCTTTCCACTATAGAATCTCTTACAAATAAACACTACATCAATTTCATATCTTCACTAGGTTCTCTCTGCTGGAATAAGCTCACAGCCACAAATCTCAACTGCAAATAACACTTCTAGCCCACAACTT